>NMRB01002690.1:35050-45407 GCA_002633025.1 Notospermus geniculatus
TGGATCAGCCAATCAGATAATGCACTGTAGACTACCTAGTCATGTGACAATCACGTGATCAACCAAATCATGCTGATCTTGCATGATTTTGTTCACAACCATTTGAACGTAGTGCTTCGTGTACATCTCTTTCTCGTGTAGTGCGATGACCATATATGGCACACGCTGTGGTTAGCTTGCGGTTTGAGGTCGAAAAACGCGAGCACAAAATTAGAAGTACACAAACAAGTATTCTCCCCGCAAATTCAACCTTGATTAGGTAAGAAGTGACGCTAAAAAGATACAGAAGCTTTTCTTGATCCGTCAAGAATAAACGGTGATTTTTGACTTTAACCTGTTTTCAATAGAAATTCATTCCTCTTTTGGCATTGTTCGCCCTTTATAATTTGTGTGAATGGGAGGTACGTTGTATTGTATTTCATTGTGTAGGCCTACTCGAAACGGGTGCCGATAATTAGAAATATTGACAAACTGATTCTTCATGAAGCAATCGACTTTACCTTAGTGAGAGATCCCTGTATACCACTACAGAACGATTTTTTAAGATAGTCTTCTACTGTCCCAAAAATGGCATGAAATTTTTATATGGGCATTTACGGCCTATTGTCAGTTCATGCTAAATAGGTATAAAGGGGAAGGGCCTGGCGCCTTATTTCCAGTTGTTACCGCTTGGTGTCAGCAGCGCATGGGACCTCACAGCTCATTAAAATTGAGAATAAAATCCTCTTCAAACGGTCGTGTTTGGCAGATTGGGTCAAAAATGTTCAGTGTACCAAAACTTGGATGTGCTTTCATTCCCAGGAGGTTTGAGTATTGTGACCAAGAAAGAAGGTGCCATCCCACAAACGATTTTGGTCCTTTTTAGCTCACTGGGTGAGCTATTACAATGGTGCAGCGTCCGTCGTCCGTCGTCGTCCGTCAGCCGTCGTCGTGTTCCGTTAGCAGGGCACGTTTCGTAACCGCTGGAGCTATTGGTCTGAAACTTGGTACATATATACCCCTAGGTCAGATGACNCCTATGTGTAGTTTTTGAATTATTTGGCAAAATGTATGTACAGTCGATGTACAGGACGTGTACAGAAAATTTAATTGTGGACCTAGCCCATTAGACTATTACATGTATTATGTCCAACCCAGTGAGCACATGGTCCATCGACCATTTTTTATTTTTGACCTAGGAGTCGGGACAAATGCTCAAGGTTGGAAAACTGAGCACACTGAGAGGCCAAGACCACCCAGTGCTGTCTAGGCCCACAAGAAAATCAAGTGGTATAGACAAGGTTGTCAACAATTTAACTAGTCCGAAGGTCCACAAGTTCCACTAGTCCGAAGGTCCACAAGTTCGAAGGTTCACTAGTCCGAAGGTTCATCAGCCCGAAGGTCCACTACTCCGAAGGACCCCTGGTGTCTTACTCGGACATTTTTATCGGGCCACCCAGTAAATCGCCCATTTCTTTATATACTGGAGGTAGACATCCTTTAACTCTTGCACACTGCACCCAACTAATCTCTGGACCATTTCGACCATTTCAATAGCGAGGTTAAGATGCTTTCTGACTCCGACTTCAGCTACGAGACTAAATTACATACAGGCGGTCGTGGACCTTTTCTTAAAGGAGATGAGCCACCGATCTGACCTAGATTATTTCACGTAACGTGAAATCGTGAAATGTTTCAGCGCCAAAGAGAAACCCACTCGCAACCAATCACAAGCCTCGATCGCCGACAATGCACTACACCATACCGACAATTGCAATAACTTCGATAAGCAATTTTAACGAAAATAATAACCTGCCAGTCTTATTTTTTTTCCTGTTTCCTTTGAGTCCAGATGCACCGCCTGTGACAGACGATGGGCAGTACTGGACGCGTATAAAAACAAACTTTTGGAGATAAGAGGAGATTGTTGCATCTGTCAGTGGATTTGCTGCCCTAAGGACATACCCTTTGACGTAAGTTAGCTAGTTTGTTCATTTTAGTGACAAGAACTACAATACATCAAACAATATTATGTACATACATGTAGTACAGAAACAATCGTTCCCGGCCCTTACGGGCTTATTTTTCACTTCAAATAAAGCTTAATAAAAAAAACAAAATGGGATGATAATGATAGTACATATGTAATATAGAATGGCCAATAACTACATTCGTAAGTTACCCACCATCCCATAACTAGGACTAAATCTCACCTCGGCGTGTCTTCACACATCCTGGCTTCACACCACCTTAGCCTCGTCCTCGAACCATGTCCTTAACGACGAATTTGAAGGCCCTATATGATCGAAGTTTGACGTGATCTGGTGATGCCATGTCATGTTCTGTAGGCCTACATGTTAAAGAGCTTGTGCTGGGAGAACACTCATGGGCCGAACGTTCAACAGCAGCTGCGGAGTACAGGTGTGAAGGGAAAGAATGTCCTAGGAAAAACTGTCCGGGGAACAAAAGATCCCAATGTTAAATTCTGATATCTGACAATTGGTTTCTTTACCCATGCCGCTTATTCCGTCATTCGAACAATGGAAGTGGACACTTTTTACTGCTACACCGGCATTCGCGACCAAGGCCCTTTGGAGGCCACGTCTGCTTCAGTGCTGCCACCTGTCATATCTAGACAGAACTGAAAATCGGTGACTGTCGGAAGGCGTCTCTGTGAAGAAACGTCGGAAGGCATCTTTGTGAAGAAACGTCGGAAGGTATCTTTGTGAAGAAACGCCGGAAGGCGTCTTTGTGAAGAAACGTCAGAAGGCGTCTTTGTGGAGAAACGTCTAGAAGGCGTCTTTGTGAAGAAACGTCGGAAGGCGTCTTTGTAAAGAAACGTCGCACGTTGCATCCTCCCACACGCAGGGTCTCGCTACTCTTCATACCCTCGCACACAAAGTTTGATTGGGTGAAGTTACTCCTGCTGTGGGAGGATGTGTCCGATCTTTATGATGAACACAGTTCCCCCAATCAGGCACTGCTTTTCTTTCAGATTCTTACCAAAGACGGCTACAATAAAGTGGGGACGTTAGCCAAACAGTGGGGTGGACTGCTCAGGGAGATGTATACCAACGCTGACAACTATAGCTTGACTTGTAAGTAGGCCCGATCCTAGCGGCGCGATTCGAAACGATGCAGTTCCTTGACAGAATACCACACTGTTGTGGTCGCAAACGTCGGGGCACGCCGACTCTTTACAACTGAACTTTTGAGAGAAATTCCACCGTGATTTCAAAGCACTTAAAGCGTCTTAAAGCAAACTGTCCATTCAGATCAGAGAACTGGAGGGCGTGGTCACTACAGGACACAAACTCTTAGTCACAGTGCCACCTGGGGGACCGCATAAACTCCGCTAGCGCTAGCGGAGCCCATCTGCCAATAGTGCTGTACATTTTTCCATGCAATTTAACACCGATAGGCTGTCGAAGCACTAGCGGAGTTTCTATGCGGCCACCTCTGTAGTCTCGTGCCACCAGACTCCTGCAATTTCCAATTTTTTTAGTCTGGTCCATATGGTTACTTTGACTTGTAAAACCATCATGGCGGACAATCTACCGACGATGACGTAGAACACAACTACACTGCACTGCATGCATGCAAACATGCACAGTCAATGCAAAAACCATGCAGCATGCGAGTAAAACTGCAGCCTACGTCACCATCTTTTGAGACCCATGATGCATTGGTAGTGACTAGCCAATCCACGACTGTTTGAAGCTAGTGCTTCGTGTACACGTCTATCTCGTAAGTATTGATCGCCCATATGGTAAACGTTGTGGTTAGTTTGCGGTTTTTACCAGTTGTTACCGCTTGGTGTCAGCAGCGCATGGGACATCACAGCTCATTAACATTTGAGAATAATTTCCACTTCAAACGGCCGTGAATCAGCGAAGCTCCCCTTATTTTGAATCATCGGAATAAGGTCACTGACTCAATTACAATGAAAATTGCGTTCTGTGCCAGACCCTCGGTCTAACGACCTCGGAGTATGAACGAGGGGCTGGTTGCGCGAGACTAGCACCTCTGGTCTCTATTCTTCCGAGAGCCATCATAAAATGCGGAACGGAACGCAAGACGATGGGAATGAGATTGTACAGGACAACATTTGTTCTCTTATTTCAGTTCCCCTTGACCTGGACGTGAGGCTGAAGGCAACACTTCTTGGAGGGGTATTTTTGGTCGACTTCATGTTATTTGAGGGCCAAAATCGGCAAGGATATGGATACGGATACGGGCGATAACTGGGTAGTCTCTGGTCCCAATCTCGTCTTGGCTACATTCCTCGTGTCTCAAACCAAACACGAAACTGTGCCGTATTTCCGAAAAATGACGCAAAGACCCGAAGTGTAACGAATGGTATGAAATATGCCGATCTATGTTCCTGGGGTGGGTTTTTTACCAATGAAGGTAGCACGTAGACCGGTTCCAATTAGTTCCTCCAGGTGGCGCATCTTCATTGTTCGTATTGGTAATCGTTAGAGAACCAGAGCACATTGGAAGTTAAAGTACAATATGAAACACACTTTATTTACGGTACATGTAAAATTATCACACATTTTATAGAGAAGCGGATCTAAATGGATCAGGGATGTTCAGCATCTGTGCGAAGGTACAAAACCTTGTTTGTCAGGTGGTGGCCAGCAGCGCCCTCTGACTCTGATATCATCACATTAGTCAAATTATCATTTTACATGCCTATATGTATACATTGTATAAAATCCCTACGCAGTTGTATACCGCGCGCACCTTCGGTTTAACCGCTCTCAACAACTGCTTCACATCGTAAAATTCGCCGCGTTTGGTCAACAGATGACACTGCTGAGAGTGTCGACCAATGAGAGCGCCGAGCAAACAGTATCACCAAGCTGGCTTAAGACACTTTTTCATTGGCTGAGCGGATCATGTGACCTAGTGGCCATGATAGCACAAAAACATCCGTTGCCAACGGGCCAAAGAGTTCTGAAAGCAGCGTGCTGATAGGAAATAAAACTCTCGTGAGGCCCTGACGCCATCTGTTGAACAAACGCGGCGACTTCTACGAAGTAAAGCAGTTGTGGAGAGCGGGTAAACAGAAGGGGGCGTGGTACACAACTGCGTAGGGAGTTTAGTAGCCTACTTGTGATGCCAAATTTCTCCGGACACCCCCAAAGTTTCGTAGGTCCACCCCGTCTCTTTCCCAGAATTATATATGTACATGTATATCAATATGTAAATATATAGATATATTTATTACTATCTAGATATTTCTTATTCTTTATGACGACACCTATCTAAGCTGACAGAACTAAATTACTTTTCGATGCTGTGTAGGCCTATGTCGGGTGTCCATGGAGGTAGGAAAGTGTGGGTGACTGAACTCCCGTCGATTTGCGGATTGTCAACACGGTAACGAGAAATTACACAACTCACCATCGCAGATACGGCAGAGGCCTATCTTCCGATTTCATACCAAACACCAGTCTCCGACCGGAGTCGGCAAGACTTGCGTCTGGCGCGCTACCACAGAAGATATTTGATTGAAACATTCTGGTTCTGTTTATAAATGAAACAACACAATCATTCAACATCGCACTCATACAATAGTGAGGTTTCGCAAATTTGACGAAATACGAAGTACCATTTTTATCTATTTTTGGA
Source organism: Notospermus geniculatus (assembly GCA_002633025.1). Taxonomy (NCBI): domain Eukaryota; kingdom Metazoa; phylum Nemertea; class Pilidiophora; order Heteronemertea; family Lineidae; genus Notospermus; species Notospermus geniculatus. Next base: position 40,670 of record NMRB01002690.1, read on the forward strand.
AGTACGAAAGATACGAAATTGGACTTCATTTCCACGACGTAATGTATTTCAGGAGATGGTTGGTACCATATAAATATTGCCTACTGCCTACATGGGCCATTGAACTATCTTTTTTGAAGATGGGGATCTGGACCCGTATTCATAAACATACTTAAGTCAAAGTGTGATACTTATCTTTTGTGTTTAACAAAAGATAAGTGTCACACTTAGACTTGAGTATGTTTATGAATATGGACCCTGGCCTAGTGGTTTAAGGCGTGCTGCCCTTTAGTGCTGGCGATTGATGCCTATAGCCTAGTTTATACTTCGACGCAAGACCATCGGCGTCCGACGCCCGATCAAATCTGGACGCCGACTTCGCTGAATTGATTCATATTCCAGCGTTCTTGCGACGGCGACCCGTTATGAAATGACGACCAAATCGCACGACGGGCTCGGCGTCGAACGCAAGATCGCGCGTTGGTCGCCAGCGATGGTCGTGCGTCGAAGTATAAACTAGGCTTTATGCGAGGGTCCGTGGGTTCGAATTTGGAAGAAAGACGTGATGACTTTCACCTTAGAAACCCGTTTCTATTTTCATGCCTACTGCAAAAGGGTATCTTTTAGCGTATCACGTTAGACCGATAGAGTTACGGTGTATATTAAACTTGGAAATTTACCTTTCGGCATTTCCACTTCGTAGCTACGAAATGGAAGTTTAAAAATTCAAAATGCACAACTCTCTCGGTGTTACATGACATGCTAAAAGATGCATTTGTGGTACCAACCTTCTCCAGAAATAAAATGAAGGAAATGAAGTTGAATTTCGTATTTCGTACTCCGTGTTTCGTCACATTTGCGAAACCTCACTAATAAAGTCAGCACACCTTTGGCACCAAACGAAACGAGACACACTCTAAACCAAATTCAACTGTCCACTGGCTAGCGTATAGAAAGCCCCCTTTTGTTCCAATAAGGCATCAGGCGCACCCATCTCGACAATCTCGCCATTATCAACGACAGCAATGGTGTCGGCGGTTTGGACTGTGGAAAGCCGGTGTGCAATAATGAGACACGTTCTCCCCTCCCGGGCATTGTCCAGGGCATTTTGGACCACCTGGAAAAGACGACGCGTAGCTTAATATTCAAAGACGTTTGGAACTTAAGCGCCACCTACTCGTCTTTCAATCAATCGTCGCCATTTTCTCTGATGATTGCTGTAGTGATAGTCTCGCGCAGACAGCCGTTTTGTTCCGTTCTGTTGCTCCACTTCCCCAGATTCGCAACACCAGCTGAGTGACCGAGACTACTCTACTGACTAAGGAGCGACAAATATGGAAACCACGATGGCGTCGCCTGGTGTGAAAAAAAAATTCGCGACGAGCGACCAAGGAGCAAGCAGCTACACTTCCGCCAGTGGGGAAAACGTCGTCCGACCACCTGGCATACCATCCTGAGGAATTGGGGCCCTGTTGTTTGTGTGCAGTGACGAATGGAGCGAACGTCAAGAACCTCGGACACCATAACAAGCGCCATCTGGAGTAGGTCAGTGGAACCAGATTACACCGCGGGAGAGAAGCGGCAAAGACAGGAACCAGTCCAGTTTGACACTAGACTGGTTCCTATCTTTGCTGCTTCACTCCCGCAGCGCTAATGTCCGTTGCGGCAAAGACACGGGAACCAGTCCAGTATCAAACGGGTCTATTTGGCATGCAATCCATTACAAAGGCCATCATTTTTGAGATAACTTACCCGCTCGCTCTCTGTGTCCAATGCCGATGTTGCCTCGTCCAACAGCAGGATTTTAGGATTGCCCACCATCGCCCGCGCAATGGCAACCCGTTGTTTCTGTCCACCTGAAAGCTGGGTCCCCTTCTCACCAACAATAGTGTCATAGCCCTGAAAATCAAAGTCAATCAGGCGTGTTCAGTGGCACATGGATTTCAACCGTAATCCACCCGTAAAGCCCTATTTACACGAGCCGATTTTGTCGGACGACGGAGTCGTATCAGATTTGTTGTACCGATTTGTCGGGATCGGCTAATCTGTTTACAGTCGGGACGATTTATTCCCCGGATTTATTCATGCGTCCCTTAGGACCTCGTGTGTCATTAGGTAGCCTTCATACACGTGATCTATCTCGCTTCCTGATTGGCCCAGTCCATACGACAAACAGCCGATGTCGGGTGAAAATAGAACACCCGACTTCTGCACACGATGTCGCACCGACAAAAAATCGTCTCGGAAGTCTAGTATACACGATGCGTTTTTCTCGTACGTCTCTGTCGGCCGACACAATCGTACGACAAAATCGGCTCGTGTAAATACAGCTTAAGGGGAGACTTTACTGCGTCAGACATCCTGAGAACATCAGAGGTTCTTTTATTTAGTGCTCGCTCCCTTCGTCACCGCACGGTGACGAAGGGAGCGTGCGTTAAAAGAACCCCTATGTTCTCAGGATGGCGTCAGAGGCCACCACCAGTTAGCGGTCCTAGGAGTCATGGAATTTGGAGTCAGAGAAATTTGCAAAGGTTAGCAGTGTTGAACCACGGTTTCTGGTCCGCATTGACAGGTCCGTTTGCCACTGAATGTTGCTATAGAGTCAGTTACCAATATCATCATCAAATTATACGTACCTCTGGTAAAGAGACAATAAAATCATGAATATTTGCCAGTCTTGCGGCGGCAAATATCGTCTGATCGTCGACGTCTGTGAGGACGCCGTAGGCAATGTTTTCCCTGATTGAGACGTCAAAAAGGACGGGTTCCTGACTGACCACGCTGATGTTTGACCGCATCCACTCGATGTTCAACTCTTTGATGTCAACCTCATCAATTTTCTGAAAGACATCAGCATTCAGACGAGGTCCGGGCCTGTGCCCTTCGTGACTGACGCAAAATGAAGATTTGGGGAGGTTTTCAAGACTTTAATTCGGGCCTCATAACTGTTGCTTCTGGCTAAAGGCGCTGCTCCACTTGACAGTTTTTTTCGCAGAAGTTGGCTCACAATGGGCAACTCAACTGCGAGCAGTTGTTTGTGTCACTGGTCCCAGCGTAAGCCGACAGGACACAAATATTCTCATAAATATTCCCTAAGGTTGTCTAAAAGAGCGCTCACTCCCTATGTTACCACGCACGAAGCGGTGACGTAGCGCATTTACAAAAGCTAGGAATCCACCATTGATTTTCAAACTGATTTTCGCGTTGCGACTTGCTTTGCAACTGGGTGTCGTTACAACTGGGCACTCGATCGCCGTAGTGGACTCGCTAGACGCGATTTCCATCAATGGCGAAGATGTGGTCTTTTTCACTCGGCAATCGGTCGGCGACCGGTATCAGTTCCTTGCGATCGTATTCAATCGCAGGTAGCAGGTTGCAAAGCAAGTCGCAACGCAGAAAATCAGCAGTGGATTCCTAGCTTAAGAGGTTCTCGACTATCCTCACGATGGGGACCGCGGTGCCACCATTTTTCGAAGGCGAGAATTTCAACTTCTGTCGCAAAGACGTGGACATTTCGGGTGCAGAGCCTCCAGTGCCTAAACAAGTTTACCGAACCGTGTATGTTACTCACAATTTTTCCTGCTTCTGGATCATAAAACCTCTGCAGCAACGCGACGATTGTACTTTTGCCACACCCACTGGCTCCGACCAAGGCGATAGTTTGCCCGGCTGGGATTTTAAAAGAGACATCCTTCAACACGCGGACGTTTTGCCGCGTTGGATAGCGAAAACTGACATTGCAAAACTCGATGTCCCCTCTCAGATCAGGCTGAAAGTACATGGTATTGTATAAAACAGAGCGTGCAACGAACCCAGACCTTGAGAGGTGGCAGGCAACGATGTTTCCATCGCGACAATGACCAATAGTGCCCAGTCAGATTTTCAAATTTTCCTTGGTTTTCGCCCACTTACCATTTCGCCCAATTGCCAATTCACCCTTAGCTGATTCGCCCAATGCCATCTCGCCCCTTCACCAATTCGCCCAATGCCATTTTGCCCATTCATCATCTCGCCCCTTTACCATTACCAAACGCAAAATGGCGTTTGGGCGAAATGGGAAGGGGTCTTGTGGGGAAAAGGACGAAATGGGAAAGTTGGGCGAGATGGCTTTGGGGCGAAATGAAAAATGGGCGAAAATAAAATTGGGCGAAATGGGAAAAGGGCGAAAAAAGAATGGGCGAAACTGGGAAAAAATTGGGCGAAATGGGATTGGGAGAACTCTTGGAATAAACCCCCAAACTGATGTAAAATGACCAGAAAAGGTTGGAATACATTATTTTTAAGTTGTGGAATATACAATACGATTTGAAAATTCGTCTCCACTTACCAGCATCTTGCCGTCCTTAGAGTAACTATTGATAAAAGGGATGTTCTCTACAATCTTGAAGATGTGGGCTGCAGCAAGTTTGGCCTTAGCATAGTCAGGGAGGAAGGAAGAGGCCTGACCAACCCCAAGACCCGTGAAGGCAATGGCGAAGAACACTCTGCAATGATAGAATAAAATGATAGATATAGAAATTTGTCAAATTTGGCGCCGTGGTGGAAACAGTAATCCCTGGAGTGCCCGTCGTCACGGCTTGCTTGAGTGAAAGCGCTGGTGAACTGAGTCTGTGGAGGAAAGGAAGTTGGTCTCAGGGGCGGATCTACGATTTCGGAAAAGAGGGGGCGCACTGTGCTAGAAACATTGAAATCTGCGGTGAATTTCAATGATTTGCTCCAAATTTCAGAATTTCACGGTCAATTTTACAGATTTGTTGGC
>NMRB01002690.1:46514-56969 GCA_002633025.1 Notospermus geniculatus
TACAGTTTTGTATAGGGTTTATAGGCCTAGCTGGTACACAAAAAGCAGATTGTTACATCATCATTACGAGGAGTCGCCAAAAATAATAAGGTTACGTCTTCAGACGTGGTCGTCTGAAAAGAGAATGCATAATCGAGCTTGCGGGAAACCTCAAAACGCGTTTTCGACCGCTGATCAGTGAAGGTTAACGCCATGCCTCTTATCCCTATTATTGGGTATGAATTGACATCGTCGTTGGACTTAAGGGCTCCGCACACTGGCGACTAAAATGGGGGCGACTACCGATGCGACTACTACGTCGCCTGCCGTAATTACCTTTGCGGTCGATCAGCGATGTCATCCACGGCATCACTGATCTCCCAAAGAAGCATTTGTCACAAACAAGTCAACAAAAACTAAAAAAACTGAAAAATGTTCAGTCGCTTCTGTGGTCGCAAGGCCGGTCGCCTACAAAATCGCTCGAAAAAATCGCCAGTCTGCGGTGCCCTTTAGAAAATTTTCTGATCGGGTTTTGGGTCGCGGCGGGGTATACGGGGAACTACTGTAATGTGGTTACTCATTTTCAACTCCATTAAAAAGTATTTTCCCGTTACGAAGCCGTTAATTGTAATGTCATCAACAACATTCCAAGAAGCTAGCATCCTTCTCCAAGGCCAGGGTTGATGTTGCTTGCCCTTGTTTCCTAGAAGAAGTACGGATGTCAAGGTCAAACACCACTGTTAAGAAACCCCCTACATGTAATGGACTAACCCAAAGTAGACACACTGATTGGTGAATCTGGGGCGCGCAATCTGTGAGAGGGGGGACAGCTTACACTAAAGTGCAAAAAGGATGTCGTTAGCTGCCGGTATATTCATTATAGAAAGAAAGTGACTAAACTCTCAATTTCTTGTGATTTTTCACAAAATAAATGTAAAGGTAGGTAGTATTAGTCTAATATCACAGGGACCCTCCCTTTGGTGTCTCATAAAGCTGTATTTTTCGACCAAAGTGGCGGTATTTTTGAAACCATCCTAAAATGTATGCACACAGTCATGCAGTGACACAGTGTGNGTTGCAAACTTTCTGACCTCTGTGGTGGAGATTGGTCCAAAACCTCTTTTCTGGCCTGTAACATTGGTCACTTCATGCAGGGGTGGATCCGGGATTTGGGAAAATAAGAGGGGCGCCCTGTGTTAGGAACATTGAAATTTGCACCAAGTTCCAGAATTTCACGGTCGATTTTACAGATTTTGTTGGCAAAAAGGGGGGTGTGCCCCCTTGGATCCAGGCCTGTCATGACAGCCACACTAGCAGTAGCAGGGACGGAGAGGTTTCAATGCCTCCCGAGTCCCTGTTTCAAGTACAAATTGTAGTCTCCAGGACACCCGGCCCCCGGTCAGTACTTGCTTTCGGTCTGGGATGTCACAGTCATTCCTTCGAGACACTTCACGACAGCTACACTAGCAGGGACTAAGAGGTTTTAATGCCTCCCTGCTTCTTGCTACAAAGTGCAGTCTCCCAGACCCCCAGGTCAGTACTGGCATGGGTCCTGGTCCTTGGGACAGTGTCTATGCCTGCAGCCTCACACCAATAGCTGAGGGTTGGATGGATGTGTGCGGCACTTCCTTTAGTTGTGGCATGGCAGAGATTATTATTACATCTTATGAATGATGCATTGTCATAAATCGGCCACATATGCGGCTGATTATTCATTCACACTTCCTGCCACCTCGACTGGTGTCTGTCTGGTGGCCTAGTATTGTCTTTAGATGCTAGGGGTCAATTCTTTGTAGCAGGCCTAGACATCTAATTATACCATCTGGGGGTTTAATCATCTGGTGGTAATTTGTTTTTTTCCATGGTGTGAATGCTATCCAGAGCAAGGACAGTTTGGTTGCTCACGTTTTTCAAGACAGGAGCCACGTTTTTACTCCTAGACAGTGGAATGATGTGTCAGGGACGGATCCAGGATTCTAGTAAAGGGGGCACAGAAAGCCACAGGCGGACCGAAGAAGGCAAGCGCCTTTCGGCGCAAAGCCACGGCGCCCCCCCCCCCCCAGAAAATTTTGAAATCTAGAAGGCCGTTGGTGTGATTTCCCAGCATCTGAGGGACAAATTACAAGGCAAATATGTGGCACTTTGTAAAAGGCAATTTTTGTAACGTTGGTCACCGAAAAATGGGGGGGGGGGCACAGGCCGGGTGTGCCCCCCTGGATCCACGCCTGATAACTGACAAGTGCTCCTGAAGCTGGTAAGACCAAAATCGATTTTTGGTAACACATACAAACTCATGTGTAAGAGGATTTCCAAAGAGATTGAAATACATGTAATGTCTGTGAGCCATGTTGGGGACATACATGTACAGCCAGCTCACAAAGTACAAGGCACCATGTGATGGCCACGAAGAGCCAGGGCCATCACATGGGACAAGAAGTGGTGCCCCATGTCCCATGTGATGACCACAAACAGCCAGGGCCATCACACGGGACAAGAAGCCGTGGTGCCCCATGCATGCCATGTCCCATGTGATGGCCGTGAAGAGCCAGGGACGCTATCACATGGGATAAGAAGCCGTGGTACCCCATGTCCTATGTGGTGGCCGTGAAGAGCCAGGGACGATTAATCCCATATGGCCCAGTGGCTGGATTCGAACCCACGACCTGCTGCTTGCTTAGCGGATGTGATAACCACTAGGCCAGCTATCAGGGCTCCTGCTCCTTCCTGGCGATTGTGCTGTGCATGAGTAGATCGGTCAGCAACATTGCCTTATAAAGAGCTTAAGAAGTGCAGATGACATCATCACGGAAAATCTGCCGTTTTGAAGGTCAGATTGACATCAAATGACATCAGCGACCCACGTACGTGGTGCACTTTGTCGTCATCGCAAGTGGAGTGTGTGCGCCTTCAACCATCACGCGATCTACATGTGGCGCACTTTGTCGTCGACGTGAGCATGGTGGACTGCCGGTTAAAACTGACATCATAATGAGCCACTGCACAAGCTGTGTTGTGCATCTCATGCATCGTTCAACAGTGCAGCCCTCACTGACGATCCATCATCCTCCGTTACTGGCAAACTTGCACATTTTTACGGCAAACTGTATGTATAACAAATGACATGACAAAAAGATAGATGTACATGTACGTAGACTTCCCATGAGAATTCCTCTGGGAAATTCAAACTAATCAGGAATGAAATGGTCCATGGACCATGTGCTCACTGGGTTGGACATAATAGTCTAATGACAGAGGGAGGTACATATCAGTTATGAGCAATCTGGGTAGGAAACCGTCAAATATATCCAAGAATATACCCAAAGAAATTTTCAAAATATTTTGGATCAAACCAGAAGGTTATCTATATCCAGGTTTGATTATTTTTTGTAAAAAGAATTTTGAAAAGCACTGGTTAGTATTTCAAATTGATTATTTTGACTCGTGCTGCCACCTATACTTAGTCCAAGATTCCTGGATTAGCAACCGAAGCTGATTCCAGGGGTTAGTGAGCGAGTGGTCCGAGGTTGTCTGAGCGAACTATACCCCTGGGGACGAGGTTGTAGTTTATGCTTTTCTTCTTCTGTGTTATTGCAAATAACTCAATTTATTATCGCACCTAATGTTGAACTGCATATTCTTCCACTTGTGGCACAGAGTAGTGCTCATAATCATAATCCATAATGTGACTTTTCTTAGAGCATGTACCGGGATATTGATTTTGTGATTTACCCCACGCAACGTATGTGACCAGTGTTCAGAATGACCCAACGGACAACTCTCTGAGAAAAGGTTGTTGTGGCATCAACCAACTTGGATTGGAATGTCCTCTTGAGTGGTACCTACATGTACTACCTTCAAAAATTACATGTACCTGTTGGACCAGTTACCAACTGGTCCAACAGGTAATTTTTGAAGGAGGGAAAACATAGAATCTACATCTACATGTATGCTGTGTCATTACATTTACAAGGAATTTGAATCTACAAATTGTGGCCCAATCTAGCAAAAGTAGGCATACATTACGTTTCACAATTGACCTCCCTTCCGTGCCACATACCATCCGCGTACCACAATACATGCAGCGTCTTCGTATCTTCCGTGGACATCGCGCGTCGCCGCGAAAGGCACGTAACGTCATTCGCCCCTGGTGCGCAGACATCATGCAGAAGCGTGATGCACCTATGCAATGAACTGAAGGGTACATTTTGTACCTTCCACGTGATGTTCGCGGAAGGTATGCGGATAAGGTAGGTCAATTGTGCAACGTACTGTACATGTATGTCGCATTCGAGGAAAGGGTTAACGGCCTCACAACACATAACCGAAATATACCTCTCTGCAGGTTGACAAGAGCAGTGGAAGTGGACAGCAGTGATAATACACCTGTAGTTGAAAACTGATGACCAATGATGATCACTTGTGACTTGTACCTAACTTTGCTAGATTGGGTCAAAATTATTATGGCATCATAATGCTGCCATTTTGCAATGGAAGAGGAAGTCCGTCCATGCTGTTGGAAAAAAATTCAAGACACAGCTATCATGACTATCACAGCGTGATCTAATTATGAGAAGGTAAAACGGGGGAGATTGATAGAAGGAGCCACTGGAGTGATGTCACTGATCTCTCATGTATCCGATGTGGCTATAAACCTTGGATTTATTCCCCTCACATACCTCGTCCCCCGATTGCGACATCGTACATGTATAAGCAAGCACAGTCCTTTTAATATTCATCTTCAGAGAAAATAAACGAGGAGTGAGTCATCGTCATGCGTGTGAGACGGGAGTTCGGCCTGTAGTGGATGGATGGAGGCAGAGGGGCATCGTGGGATAGCTTGTTGTGATGTGTTCGTCCATGATTGAAGGTGAGTCGCCGCTGATTATCCACTGCTTATGTTTGGGATTTGTTGTGTCACGTACATGTAACATGTTTGTCCGACAATACCCCAGTCTCATCTTCTTTATGGTTGGGTGGGAACGGACATGAGTGTATGCGATGTTGGTTGTGAAATCCTGAGGTTGTAGCCACCTGTTGCTATTCAATGTATACATGTACGCTACTTGTAGAAAACTGGTGTGCCACCCAGTGAGTCAGGGACAACCTCATAATTTCTCACCTCTTGAGCATTTTCCCATTGTGCCCAAGCCTGAGGAGGGCATGCAGTATCCATTGGCCCACGCCTGGGTAAGGAGCATTTTCCCCTCGTGTCCTTGGGCAGAGCACTGAGGGGAAATGCTTGGTTATCAATGCAGTCAGCCAGGGCCGTATTTAGCTTTTTGGTCCTGGGGGCAAAACCTCCAAAAGACATTTTTTGCCCAAAATCCACATGAAAATCACGTTTCTTGGTTGCCCCCCCCCCCTGCTAAATACGGCCCTGTCAGCACAGTTCTAGTTTTCAGTGGGAAATTTGGACAAGCATCCCTTCCACTCCAGCAGGAGGCTTGCCTGTGAATCTCTTGATGCTGGTAGTAGTAAGTAGTAGTAGGTACCCTGAGGAGCCCTGATAGCCGAGTGGTTATCACATCCGCTCAGCAAGCGGCAGGTCCCGGGGTCGAATCCAGCCTGGGCCATATCGGATTTCATTCCCGGCTCTTCACGTCCATCACATGGGACAGTAAGCGGGTGGCGCCTTGTACCTTGTTTCTTTGCAAGGGCAAGTAAAAGACCCCATCCAAGTGAGGAACATGATTAGCTTGAGATGGTCTCCTCCCTACAGTACTGCCTGAAAGATACCTCTCATGCGCCCTCAGTTTTTCCTAGGTCGCCTGTACTTACATTGTACCAGAGCCAATAGGCTTCAGCCCTGATGGAAATATCAAATGCAAAAAATACCCAGTTGGCTGTGATGGTGTATGGCTTGGGTACAACCCTGCTGATGGCTGACAAGGTGTTATACAGAAAATCATTTGAATGCCATCTATAAAAAGATCACGCTATCATAATGGCTGTTCATCTGCAGTGGAACATGAAGAAAGTATGTTTTGTAAAAAATCCGAAATACCACAGTTGGCTCATCAACATTGTAGACAGAGCGATGACTCATGGTGTATGTTCTTACGATAGATAAACCAATACCTGTGTTAGCCATAAATCCTGCCTAGTGTTGCTATCAATTGTGTGTGTGGCTCTCTCATGTAAACCGACGAGTTTGCAGAGGTGTAGCTAGTGGGGGGGGGGGGGCAGGGGCACGCCCCCCAGATCAAAAAGGGACAAGGCAAATTTTTCCTCTAAAAGGTCATTTTCCCTCTTCAAGCCAAGTTATTGTGGTGTCAGATGTCGGGAAAATGCATCTGAGAGGATGTAGATTTTCAATTTTTTTCTGGGGGCCCGCTCCGACTTCGCCCTCCAGACTCAGTCAATAATGCCGCCTCAATTTTTTTCTGGGGGCCCGCGTCGACTTCGCCCTCCAGACTCAGTCAATAATGCCGCCCCAGGCCGTAAAAGCTAGCTACGCCCCTGGTTTGATGAGGCTGTAACGTAAAGGGGACCTAAGAAGTTTCCTGACGGGCATGTCAGTGCAGTTCCCAAAGCAGTGACGAAAATGTATGAGCGCACTCTACAAATTTTCTGCAGTTTATTGTCAAAAATAAACCTGTTCTGCTCTCCATTTGCTCATGGATACCGCTGACTTGACCAAAATATGTCCAAATTCCATTGGGCATTCTGAAGGTCTGGTATGAGAGTCTTCTCTAAAATTGGGGATTTAAGGCGCCACTCCACGTGACAGTTTTCTATCAACAGTTTGCTGTCAGATAGTCGATTATTGCTGTCAGACAGCAATAATTGTAGTCATACAGTCACTAGCTGAACAACTTCCACGGGATAGTCTTTGGACAGTTACTATCTGACAGCAAACTTTCAACAGAAAACTGTCACGCGGAGCAGCGCCTTTGGTCATGTACACGTATGTCAACAAGTGACCCTGCCTTGGGGGGGGGGGGGGCGGGGCAAATTATATCCCTATGCTGGTTTTAATTNNNNTTATGACAGTGGCCAGTGTTTCCGCCACAGGGTACTAACTATGCTAGTACCCTCAAGGGCACAGAAAAGGGGAATTTTCTTTAATTTCATAGGGTTTTTTGCCGATTTTGAAGAAATTAGTACCCTCAAAAAATTTCTCGCAGAGATCCTGGTTGCTCTGAAACCAGTGATAGTACTCCATGAACTGCTTCTGCAATAGAGGTGGGCCAGCGTCAGGGCTCAAGGATGAAAATTGGGAACCATCACTGTATGGAAGCATGCAATGTAAGTCATGCTGCAGATGATGCATAACATCGCAACAGGCTCCCAGTCATACAGTTACATGTATATCAATGTACTTTATTTCTAAGAACTTGTCCCCAACATCACAATTGAGCGCCTTTATTACCCTATAAAACATAGACGTGTAGGAAACTGGTGTATGTTCAGCAGATGTTGACAGTAATACGATAAAATTTTCCACTTTTCGCAGCATCAATGTTTGATCAGAGACTGAAAGTCTGTCGTGTGTGAGTATATAGCCACAACTGTCACACATAACACGGTCAAATTTTTCCGTTACTTTACATGTAGTACTACGAGGCTATGTGTAAGGATAATAATTTGATTATTTTTCAGCACACACAGAATAGGAGCTTTCATTCTAAATGTTGTAACTGTATAATCAATGCCAATTTTACGCTCCGCTAGATATTGGGTCATGATTTACATGACAAACATTATTCATTGACTTTTCAAATTAAAAAAATGCCACAAATGAATGAATTGTTCGTTGAAGGAGGAGTGTACGTATTGTATTATATTGAACACAGTTGCTGGAGGGCTCAACAACTATTCACAACAGTTGTAACACCAATTTTGTCTGGTCTTTGACACTGCAGGTAGAAAAGGCAAGTAAGTTATTCAATGTTCTCTACCCGCCGTAGACCTGACTAAGCCGTGTTTACACTGCCAAAAATCAAGTGAACTCGGACCGGACCGAGTACGGTATACATGGTATATGCATGCGAAAAAGTGGCAGTGTAACCTGCCGAGCATACCCGGTCCGGACCACAAGTAAACTGTACCGAGACCCGCAGAAGGAGGTGGTCTCGGTCCGGACTGAGTACGGTACCCTGACCAAATGAGCTGTGTAAACCTGACGCACGGCGAACTGAACCGAGTCCACTTACCTGGAGCGGTATTGAGGATGGGCGCAGTTCGTCCTTGCGTCACGCGCGGGAAAACTTGGCATGCATTCCGTGTGAGTTTCTTACCTCCACTGAATGGAGAGCGATGCTTCAGGGACATTGCGCGGTGACTCATCGCTGCAGTCTAAATGGTACAAATGAAGTGGGCCTGGTCCGGTCCACTTCAACTGCACCGAAATGTTTGGCAGTGTAAACGCGGCTACAGAGGAAGAGCCAGGAGCTCCTAACCCCAGGGTTCTCCACAGGGTTTGAAACAGACTGGGCGATGGTGGGGACGTCACACGGTTACTGATATTGGAAGCCGCTGCCGCACGCACGTCCTCAGGGGGTCCGGAGGCCTCCCCAGAAAAAATTGCAATCTAGAAGCCCTGAAATGCGATTTCCCGGCTTTTCAGAACACGAACCTAGCTCCTGTCGGTGCTTGGTAAACCTCAGTGTTATTTAAAAGTGAATAATTTTGACCGGGCGGCAATTTTTTTAGACCGGGCAGTGGATTTTTAGACTGGGCACTGAGATCAACGCTGCGTTTTAGAACGGGTGCCGCGCCCACGCCCGTTCTGTTACACTAGTGGAGAACCCTGTAAACCCATGCCATGCCAACACCAACATGACCAAGATTCGAACCTTGGGCTTCTTGGACAAAGACGAGAGGCATTGACCATAGCTTTTTATTTTTACCATCAACTTGCATTCCATAAGCTTTTCTTATGAAATACAGCCTTAAAGGAGTTCGACGTCCAAGTTGTAAACAAACCAGTTTGTTTATAAACAGTGGTCGGCAAACTAGTTTTATTCCTTCGTGAAGGTGGCAGCACCAGTAGCGCCCTGTGATCATTAGACTGGTGCCCCGTCCAATGCAACCCACTCACGATATTCACGTCAGTACATATCACCGACAGTAGGTGGCAGCACCGCAGGCGTCGCGTGGATAGAGAACCAGTGAGTGAGTGTTTACAACTTGGACGTCCAGCTCCTTTAATGTTGGGAAATTTTCTCAGCTGTAACCATGTTGTCTTTTTACTCATCTTTACCAAGGGCCTGTGTGTTTGTTTTGACAGATTTTTTAATTGTTTATAGACATAAAACCATGTTATCTCTGTGGTTCCACATAAACCACACCTACAGCCCCGAGGGTTGTGTGGTAGATTGATGTTACTATCTTGTGTGTGGTTTTTTATCGCTTTAGCAAACGATACTTCACTGCCATTTAACATCTGTGATAAGTGACGGGGTAGGTTACCAGTGAATAGGGTCTACCTGAAATGGTTCATCTTTTTTCGAAAAAAATGCCATGAGTATTACTCATGGACATGGAAAAGTACAGCCAGAGTTGTGATACCAGCTAGGTTATGGTAACAACTCACCTGGGTTCGAAGGCCACACTCATGTTGTTCATTTTATCTCAAGTATCTTCATGTTACATTATTAAAGCGAATGGCTCGCGGGGTTTGTTGTGGCGCCATGACAGTTGGTCATCGATATCAAGCACCATTTTGAGAAAAAGGCAAAAGAAGGATTTTAGTTTAATGGGAAATGCATTAGACAGCCAAACTTCGGAGGCGTATTCTGCAAAATCTGCCGCTTCAAAATCAATGGGAATAGTGCAAAATGTACATCTTGACCTACTGAATTTGAAAACGTCATTAACCCATTTTAACAAATTTTTAATTGAACCTCGTCCCCAGTGTTTACATTCGCATATTTGCACAGGTGTTGCATATGGCTGGCGCACGGCTTTGCCTGGAGGCTAGATTCACTCTCTATGGAAGGTACCACCAAACCCCGCGAGCCATTCCGCTTTAAGCCCACAACAGAAGATAACTCTGCTTGTATAGCACAGTCTGTACCACAATCAGACACAAAGAGACATCATCAGACACAAGGAGAAAAAATGGCAGGGCTTCTGCCAGAAATTTTTTTGAGGGTAATATAATTTCTTCAAAATCAGCAAAAACCCCATGAAATTAAAGAAAATGGCCCTTTTTTGTTCCTTTGAGGGTACTCACATATTACCCTGTGTACCCTCTGGCAGAAACACTGAATGGGGATGCACAAGACGAAAGAAGGAGATGGAGATATGACCGGATACAACCAGAAACAGCCGGAGACAAGGAGACACAGCCAGAGACAAGGAGACACGGCCAGACACAAGCAGAGACTGCCGGCCACAAGGAGACACCGCCAAACACACGGAGACACCACCAGGCACAAGAAGACATAGCCAGGCACACAGACGAGGCCAGACACAAGAAGACATGGCCAGACATAAGGACACAGTGCCAGACACAAGGAGACACTGCCA
>NMRB01002690.1:67957-86785 GCA_002633025.1 Notospermus geniculatus
AGTTTTTGCAGTGTGTGCTGAAAATTAGGCCTTGATTCTCTGAAGTACCAATACAAATCAGGCAAGCATTTTGGGGACCTTCAAGAGCTATCTACGTGCATTCTCTTTAAGAAAATGTATCATGACTTCATTGTTTACATTCAATGTTTGTAAACATGGATGTTTACCTTCTGTTATTTTGGACTTTCGGGAGGTGCCAACCCACCAAATTGAATACTTTCGGTATCAAAGGAATTTGTGGAGGGGCTTGCCACCAACCAGTTACTCATAAGACAAGGAAAGATTGGACACAAACGAACAAAATGTAAATAAACAATGATTTTCGTGGCCCGCGAACATACCCGTGATACATTGGCCCGTATTCTAGAACCCCCTTTGCTCAAAGGTCCACTTTAATCTTTTGTATTTTGCCCTGCAAACAATAGCTAAAGGTACACCTTAGAGTTAAGGAAGCTTCTAGAATACGGCCCTTTATCTTTAACATTTTGAAAATACCATAAAATTCAATACAATACAGAGGTGCTTTAAGCATTCCAACTATGCTGAATGCAATAAAAGTGTGGTTAAGTGCCTTACTGAAGGACTCATGTGTTGACAGTTAGAGTCAACTGGCTTATCCCCAATTATGTATTCAATTAAATGCACCTCTTAGTGAATTGAACCTGACAATGAAAATCACCGTTTTAAGCCCCGAGGTATCTGGGGACTAAATTTAGTAATCACTTGTCTCAGTACATAGCGTACAATATACGGAGATCAATATGGTGCTATTTATAGCGCAGTTGGTTGATAGATTCCACAGTACGCATGGCCGGCAGCACGCTGGGAGGATAACACATTTTATACCGTGATAAGCAAAGGCGACTCGTGGATGGTTGCTTTGCTTGTGAAAATTCCTCGGTGGGAAAGGAAATGAAAACATTGATTCCTGTATCGGAATATCTGGAATATCTTTTATTCAGTTTTCGTTGAATTTTGTGTATTCGAGGAATCTGCAGGGGGTTGGTTCTTTTGTGCGGCCTTGTCTCTCTTTGTCCCTCCTTTTCACGCCTGTGTAGACGTCTATACAGCACTTCAAGGACACTGGACAAGGCAACGGTTTACAGGGCATATATGGGTCTTTGAGTGCAGTTTTGGTCTCGTTTACTCATGTACAAATGCCGATGTAGGATTTTCAAAAGCGTTGTTGTCTCCGCAGGTGAGTATGTCGAGTATTTAGACACCTGTATCCGTTTACACATCCATCTCATGCAGTGTCAATATACCTTTGGTTGATGTGGGTTGAGGGAGTGAATGTTGAATCAAGAACCAAGTGCAAAATACAGTGATTATTGGTTGTAAAGCCAGTAATGAGTGATCTATTGGGAGCCACGGTGGTGTAGTGGTTCAGGTCTCCAACTAGCGGTCAGAGGGTGCCGGGTTCGAATCCCACTCTGGCGTGAGACTTTGGGCAAGTCTCTTTGCCTCACTGGCCTCCCTCCACCAAGGTGTATAAATGGGTACTGGTCAGAAATGCTCAGATTGTAGTGCTGAATGAGCAGCTCATCTGAGTTGTACTGAAAGGTTTCAGGATAGACTGGGGTTAAAGTGTAAACTCGGATGACACCACTGCCGTTGTTGATATCAGACTATAAACACAAACTTTAACTTTTATCTATTAACGCATGGCAGGAGAAAACTAGAGAATGTGCAGGACCTGCATCGTCAGAGTCACCATCTCTATCGCATGAAGAGAAGGTGGCGACTGGGAATCAAACTCACAAACACAGTTGTGACAGGCATTAGGGAGATTTCGAAATCAAACGATAAAGGTAAACGTTAACCACAACGTTATTTTTGTAACGAAAATGCAATATAAAATCTGGTTAATGTGTAGTACGAAAAATAACGTTGTCGTAAAGTTTACGTTTATCATTTGATTTCGAAACCTCCCTATATTGAGTTTTGTTTCCACTTTGCCACTCTGACTGGAAATCGTGCTGATACAGTATGCTGCACAATTGACCAACCTTCCGTGACGCATCCCATCCGCATACCACAAACAGCGTCATGTGCGTACCGTCCTCGTATCTTCTGCGGACGTGGCGGGCCGCCGTGGAAGACATGCAGTGAAGACGCAACATCATTCACCCGTTGTGTGCGGACGTCACGCAGAAGCAACGCGTGACGTACTTGTCCCATACACAGTGAATTGAAGCGTACCTTTCGAGTGAGGTATGCGGAAGGTACCGGTACGCGGACAAAGGTGCCGTAGGTCAGTTATACTGTATGTAACAGCATTCTCCCATAGTAGGGCATTGGCCTCGCTCCTCTTCATACACTCACACTTGTGGGAGTGGCTGAAGAGGAGCAAGGTAATAACCCCTGCTGCCTGCTGTGGGAAGATGTATAACAAGTCGTATGTTGCTTTATGGCAGGTTAAAAGGTTGCAACCCTTGATATGTCTCCAACCGACTGGACCTCTATGGACCTACTGGGTTTGGAATTCACTACGATCGAAAAATACCACAACCATAATCGATTCAGACATTGTGAATGAATGAATGAATTGTATGCGACATCGGTGTTTGGATATTGTAGGTGGCCTGAGATACCTGCCTTGCTGTAGATATCCGTCAGTAATACAACCAGAAATCAATATCACCAGATTCACCTTGTGGGTGGTGGCTAGAATCGGCTGCAGAGAGAGCTCATTAGTGATAAATCGAGCGGAGGTAATGCCCATGGTGACACTACAAAATGTCTCAAAGTTCTACTTTGCTATATCTCCTTTTCACCAACTTCGCATTTTGTCTGCCAGGAATTGTCACCCATTTTGCAGGTCCAACTAGACTGAGGCATTCAGTCTCTGTATTGTAATACACATGCGCGAACCGCGCAGAATTACAGAAACTGAGACCAACGTCGACAATTTTGTTACCAGAATACCGAAATCCTGGTATCAGTGCTGATTGGTCGATTTTGAATTCAGATGTTACAGCCATGCTGATTGGCCGTATTATCTTGGACAGGGGTGTCACATGATTGTAAAATAATGGCGCTCTGTTGCAAGATCACGTGACTGACGCCAGCCGTGCGCAAAGCAGCATCACACAATCTGCCTGTGTGAGACTAAGGTCCAACCAGGGTTCAAATCCGATCCCAGCTGTGTCAGGTGCCGACGTTTCCATAACGCCACCCTAACCACCCTATAAAATGAGTCACAATGTGCATAGAAGAAGAGCCAAGGTGACACCAATGGATTGTTGATTTCAGCATTGTCTGCCCATTGTGAAATTTGTCTTTGGCAATTTCTCTAATTGTTCCCTGGTGTCGTCTTCAATTCTTGGGTCTTCTTTCCGGCGCATTTCAACTCATTTTGCTGTCACAGGTCGCAAATGTCTTGTTATTTGTGACCCGTGACAGCAAAATGAGTCAGAATGCGCCGGAAAGAAGACCCAGGTGACGCCAGAGAACAATTACAGAAATGGACAAAGTCAAATTTCACAATGGACAGAAATCCTGAAATCAACAAACCTTTGGTGTCACTTGGGTCTTCTGTGTGCATTTCGACTGATTTTGCTGTCACGGGTCACAAATGTCGTGTTATTTTATCTTTGTAGGCTGTGATGTCGACCGACGATGTATGAAGAACTGCTGAACCACCGATGTGAACTAATCGACAACCTCGACTCCGAACCTCTCTTCGATTATCTCGTACAAAATGGCGTTCTTGACCCCGACATCGCAATCGACATACAGAATAAAAACGAGGGTGCGGAGGTCAACCATGCTTTGCTCAAATTCTTAGACAGTAAGGAGAGTAATGGAACTAGTCACCATGCGTTATTCGTCAACGCCCTACGGCAGACGGGGCATCTTCAGTTAGCAAATCTTCTCGATGTCGGGATACGGATACAGCCACGAAGGTGGAACTCTTTAGGTAGGGATTAAATCGAGAACTGATTGCCGAATACAGGGTCCTTTTGCTGTGCATTCCATGGTCGGTGCCATCTATGATGATATGAGCTGAACTAGTATATTGCCAAAAAATCGACTTCTGAGGTTGTACTTTTGACTCCCAGTTCAGCAACTCTTCCAAGATAGAAAACTATACTATTGAGGTATTTTTATGTAATTTGTTCATCAGGGCCAACGCTATAGCAGTATTGGCCCTGGTAAGTATGGAGGAGGCCATCACAAGTTACTCATGTTCTTCACTTGGATGTTGGATGGGGCCTTTTCCTTTCCCTTGTAAAGACACAAGGTACAAGGCACCACGGCTTGTCCCATGTGATGGACTTGAAGAGGGAATGAAATCCCATATGGCCTGGGCTGGATTCGAACCCGGGACCTGTGCTTGCTAAGTGGACATGATAACCACTAGGCTATCAGGCTCCTACTATTGAGGTCCTGGAAGCATTTCGCTCAGCAAGGGCCTTGAGTGCAACATTGGATACCAACTCTAGGCAACCAAAACTTCTCCTGTGCACTACAGAAGGCAATATTACATGTATATTGTTTTGACCTGCCAGCACGGTGCATTCCAACAATGTATTGTACATGTTTTACGTGCACCCTGATGAGAATGCTACCTGCATGCCTCAATCAAAAAAGTCGACTCAAAGATGCATGTTTCATCTCATGCTTATATGAAAAATGTTAATGTGCATTATGTGCAGAGGGTGTACTGCTTTCGAATTCAAATATCGATGATGTGGACTACTGGTAATACAGTCCAGTTCACCTTAACTAGATCATTAGCGGTGTGTCACTTACAGGGATATCATTGATGATATGCACTGCATACCCAGTGAACTCGTTCCAGCATGAAGCGATGCACAGTTCGCTTACTTGCTTGAATAGAAGCACTTTCCAACTGACAATGCAATCCGTGATATTTGTTGAGCAAGACGAATGATGCAAAGACTCTTGAAAAGAATCCATGAGTGCTGCTATTGAAATAATACAAATAATGTTACTGTTTGTGTCTGATGCACGGAGCCGTGGTGAAGACTGCACTTGCGACAGTAGTCAGTGCAGAGTACACATTCCATGCACACAGAAAGCAAACCTTCAGGGGGTCTTGGTGACCGGTCACTACCACTGAAGTCCAATCATTTGGCTATTCAGGGGCGGATCCACGATTTTAGAAAAGAGGGGGCACACTGTGCTAGAAACATTGAAATCTGCAGTAAATTTCAATGATATGCTCAAAGGGGCTGGAAGGTGAAAAATCAAAAAGTCCAGTTCTGCGCCCGTAAGTCATACAGACTTCAAACTTGCAGGGATGATACATCATAGGGTGGAGACATCACTTTTGGGTAACATGGAATAATTGCATGGTTATGACCTAATTAAATTAAACAATGGATTTTTCAGCTGCAGAAAAATCAGTGAAAATGATGTTATATTTTGGCAAGAATGGGTAGGCAGTTTAAGCAGGGGCTTATCTTTGGATTAAAACCCTAAAAATAAAAATAAAAAGTTGTTTTTAATGAAAAAAGGACTTTGTAGAAGACACCACTTTGTGTGTCAACCATGGACAGAAGAGCCAAATATTCTTGCCATAATCAGCACACCATAACACTGACACCACCAAACAATGTGGGTCAGGCCTAGGAAAAGGGACAGGTCCATTCAATTGTGAGTCAATTATTTATCATGAGTGGCCTGTGACCAGAGGTGTTGGCAATCAGGGCTATTGTCACCTTTTCATTCACTGATTCACTAGCCTGGTCTCACCCAGTCTGAAAGGAAATGACTGGCAAAGATTATGCAACCCACGCCCATGGATGGTCAACAAAGCCCTAATCCATCTATTGAACTCGTCAGTCATAAGGTCAAGTCAGAAATGGATAACCCTGGGTCACTGGAGTGTTTTTCTATTCATTTTTGTTAAGGACATTCCAACCATTACTCATATCCCCTCTTACAGGCGCAGAACTGGACTTTTTGATTTTTCACCTTCCAGCCCCTTTCAGAATTTCGATTTTACAGATTTGTTGGCCGAAAGAAAGGCGTGCACCGGGTGCGCCCCCCTTACTTGAATCCGCGCCTGCTATTTATATGAAAGGAATACTGTATGGCATATTCGGCCAATGATGATTGCTGACTCCAGCGAATTCCTTCACCTTCTACACGAGGCAAGAACCAATTTAGCCAATCATCAGTCTGACCTCTCGTAAACATGGTAAAACAACCATGACAACAGGCATAGAAATCCTCCGTGTTCAGAAATAATGATGTTAATATCAGGACTGAATTGCGGCCAAAGCAGAATACCAGCATGCTTACAATGCCAATATGTAGGCCTATAGAATATGAAGTGCAAGTTATCAAATAAGCTTAGGATTTCTGAGGGACTCCAATATCTTTCATTTGCATACAATAAACCTATCACCAGAGGTTACCTAAGACAGCTGGTGAGACAGGAATCAGAGTGCTAGGAATGCGGATTCGCCACACAATAGCCCGCTACTGTAAGGTTATATTCGAATATGGTCATGGTCTCTCAAGCCATATATTCCAACCCTAGCTCAACAATAAGACCATACTTTGATTCCAGGGGGACTTCGATTCCTTTCACACCAGCAATCAGCTGTTGCATTCCTACGGGAAGCTGGCTTCATTTAGCTGAGAAAATTTATACATACATGTACGTTATGCATAAAGCATGTAGGAGGAAAAATATTCCCTCTTTTCCACAAACAGAGCAAGTGCAGTGAGTTGGGTCACTGCTGTGGAAATCTTCTGAAAACTGAACAGTTTTCTGAATAGGGTCAGTTTCTTACTCAATGGAATTAGCACTGGCAGTGTTCAGACCCCAAAAGCATCCTGCCACCAATGGGAGACTTTCCTGCTGTTAGAGACCCACAACGTCACCCATTATGCCATGGAAGCCATCAATTACATCTGAGTGTGAATCAAACTTTGTGACTTTCTGGGACTGCTAACAGGTGGCCTGTATAAATGGCAGTAACGTCTCTCATTGGCAGTTAAGTCCCTTATTGTGATGAACACAAAGAAGCTTCTGATCGGACAGTCAGTGACAGAGTACAATGCAGTGTACATGCCTATGTACCCCTGGACTGTGCCTCCTCGTATGCTGGTATATGCACATGCACCCCTGGACTGCTGTGAATGCTGTTTGCTAAGGGATCGTCTCCAAAATACAAACGTTTGGAATTCGTTTAAACGAATTTAAAACCACTTTTCATAAACGAAATTGAAACGAAAAAATTCGTTCGAGAACTGCTTGAAAAACGTTTGACATGGCCCGCATTTTCGTTGCAATTTCGTTTAATCCCAAACGAAATATTCGTTTGATTTCTTCAGAGAAACGTTTTAGAATTTTGTCGAGGGAGACAAACGTTCCAATGCGTTTCAAACAAACAACGTTTTTTTCCAAGCACAAGAAACGTTTGCATTTCGTTTGACATGAAAACATTTTGCATTCTGATCGGCGCTAAAAACGTTTGAATTTCATTCGGTGCATGAAACGTTTCATTTTCGTTGGGAACAAAAACGTTTGCACTTCGTTGCGGAATTCGTTTGGTACTTTCCGTTTGGTTTTCATTTAGGGAGAATTCGTTTCAAAACCGTTTGGAAAATCGTTGGAAAATCACTTCAGTTTCGTTGGAGAAAAAAAATTCCAAACGATTTTCAAACGATATTGACGTACGTTTGAAACGCGTTTGAAACGAAAACAATTTGGAGACGATCCCTAACTCGTTGTTTAGTTCGATGAGGCCACTTGAGATTCTTACAGTTGAGAAGTCAAAGTGGATCTGCAAATTTGAACAAACCACAAACACCTACACACATACATGCCATACCATGATTAGTTCTGAAAATATACTATGCCGTTTGATTCAAAACATTTCATATTCTTTTGAAATCTAATCTTTGTTTTGAAATCTTCAGATGTAAAATTGATCGTGTCATCAAAAATATTTTTTGTGTCATGTACATCTGTTATTTTCCAACTTCAATGAAGAAACTTAAATCCCTGTTTTGTGAAAGTTGGAGTAAATGTGACTTTTAATCCTTCCCCCTTTCAGGATAGTTCAGGGAAAAGGACTACATGTATTTGCACTCCAGCAAAAGCAGTCGCTTGTCGCCGCTGGTCATCAGTTTACTCAACGATTATCACTTCTGTCCACTGCTTTTGTAAATTGCAGAGATGTACATTTCAGCTATTGTGTTGTAAGGCGTAACCCTTTCCTCGGTTGCAACATGCGCCGACTTTTGCTAGATCAGGTCACATTTGTGTGGCGGTCTAGGAAAACCCGTCGGAAGTGGCTGAGTGACCAATAAGGGCTGTCGGATTGCCTGTGCATTGATCTGCTACTGTTTATTAACAGCTATTGAAATGTGCGGGTTCACCAAGGCCATTAACACTTTCCTCAAACGCGACATCCGATGGGTTGTCCTAGACCGCCTCACATTTGTCATCTCATCCTGAAGTGTTTACGAAAAACAATTAACCTGGCATTTCTTTACCTGTCCTAGTTTGAATTCTTGGGTCACATTCTGATTTAATTGACCAATCTTCTCTTCATTTTGCAGGGTACTTGAACAGATCACGACACAAAGGTATGTATGAATCAAGGCCAAGGGCTGCATAATGATGCCATGATTGTCTGATTGATGGGAATCAAGTTATTCGCTTGCTTTGTCAGACTTTATGCGGATGTCAGGTCGACCTTGCGATGGCACAGAACAGGCGCAGACTGACCTTCTGGACCACTCAGCGTCTGAGGCACGACAGCGTGGAACAAATCAGTCACTGATCTGGTGTGACATGACTGCAGTTGCGTCTCAGTTACGACGATCGGGATCAGTCGCCGATCAAAAAGGTCACGAATCGCAAGAGTTGAACCTATTCAACTTCTGTGTCATCCCGACGGGCGTAATCCATTCACAGGTGACCTTAACACGGTTACGATTCCCTGCGCGCTGATGCTGCTTGTTCCACGATGATCAAACACATTTTCGTTTTTGTGACCTGACCAGGATTGCGACACTTGATGCCGACTGTTCTGTCGTAGCGCAGGCAATCGCAGTGTGACCTGACATCCGCATTAGTTAGGACTAAACCAGCAGCACACCAGGCATTATCAAAGCGATCTAGGCCTATTCGCCACCGATCTCGGGGCGGATCCACGATTTCGGAAAAGAGGGGGCGCAAAGTGCTAGAAACATTGAAATCTGTGGTGAATTTCAATGATTTGCTCCAAATTTCAGAATTTCACGGTCAGTTTTACAGATTTGTTGGCCGAAAGGGGCCGCGCACCAGGATGCACTCCCTGGATCCGTGCCTGGATCTTCTCATCAGCCACTGCAAACTAGGCGATATCGGCAAACATTGCTGTTGCGAACATACCGCACATTGCTGTCCAGTGCACACTTGGCGTCAACGGCCGATTTTGCTCAATTGTGATAAGATTGCTTGCGATATCGCCTGGTGTGCTGCTGGCTTAAAGGTTTGTCCACACTGTCCCTTACAACTCATTGGTACCACCACACAACCACCTCATCATGCTGTTATGTAATGAGAAGGACTTGGGCAGTGTCCTCAAACTTTTGCACGTTATTGTATGTACACAGTGTATTTTAATATTTCTCTATACCATAAAGGAATCAACCATAAAGGTTCAACTGACAAATTTAGCATTTTATAAATGTGGACAATATCCCTTTAAAACCCAACAGATTTGCATTCTGACGTTTCCATGTGATAGGCAAGACCCTTCTGCACATTCACTACAAATTTTGTTGAATTCCGACTAGTTGATCTTATGATACAAAAGGTCTGAATTAATGAGAACCCCACGAACGATGTGTGTTCAGGGTCATCGGTGTACATTTGAATAGGCTGACGTACATTTGTACATGGAACACTAANGTCTGTCAGCATGTGCATATCAAGACTGGGGGTGATCCGTTCGTCACTCTTCGAGAAAATGGCGAACAAACACACACACACACACAAACTCTTCTCAAATTTTAGCATGATACTAGATGAAATGTTGTGGCAAAATAATTGGCAATCTCTTTTTTTTCAGGTCAAGTGTGTCTCATTCTCCAAGTCAATGCTGTTGAAGTACGCCCAGACCAATTCCCGGTCAGACACGGTGTCTCCGGAACAAGTTATTGGATCAGTCTTGCCGATTTGAAATTATTCGAAGATATCAAGTTGACACCAGCGCCCTCTTTGAGAACGACGACATCACAGCATCTTGGCAGGAATAGCGTTGTGCAGATCGAGGATGAGAAACCAGCAAAGTGCATTTGCGGATGTTTCGGTCGAATTTTTGGGAATAAAAAACGTCGTGGTAAAACAAAAGAACGGGTTAATGTTCAGATGGTGTACGAGGTACCGGAGCATGCGAGATTAGAGACCGTGATGGAAGATCCACAGAAAATGGATCGAAAGCGGAAATGTTCCGATCGGAATCAGAATCAGACACTAGGTGTCTCTGCTCAGGAGAATAACACTCCGTCAGATAGCGGGGTGGAGAATTCGGATCGCAGTGATGAATTTTTACTCATTGATGAAATGAAAATGCGGGCGGATATTTTACGTGAAAAGTCAAACAAATTTTATCAGTTGCTTCTTGATCCTGATTCGCCAACTCGTAACTCTTTAGTCAAATACTTCGAACAAGTTCGTGGTGTTTTAGTGGTCGACATCGTTTATGAAGACGGGATAATCATCAGGAGCATATGCGTGAAAGAGGAACAGTTGATATCCCTCGACAATGACTTTCAGAACGGGAAACTCGTCCAGGAGCTGGAGGAGGTTCTGATCGACGACAGCGCCCTCCAACAAATTGCAATTTTAGCTTTGAAATTACAATTATCGGTGGAGGAGGATGAATTTCCTAAAGCATTGAAAGATTTGCAGTCATAGCATTGGTGGCGTTTAGGTACCTTTCTTAAACTTATAGGAGCATTTTGAAAGTTACATGTAGGTCGCAAATTTTTCCAGAGTGTCAAAAGTTGAAAATTCTAGCAGTGATTTTCCTGGGTTTTGATCTCAAAGACCCAGGGATAACACTGTAGGTGGCTTGATCCAGTAAAGATGATATCATTATGTGATGTTGTAATGTGAATCGATGTGCAGCCATCTTTAAACCACCATTGTGTGATTATATCAAGGAACATGAGCAGCCCATGTCAATGTCCTGCTTTGCTCATGTGTAGGCCTATAACATCCCCAAAACTGTAGGAAGCCTCTTTAACTGAACACTACGCATTTAAGCTTGGCGCACACTGCCCTTGTGATTTTTGACCGGCGTCACGAATCGCAGTGCCGCAAGTGTTGGTGTGGGGAGAATGCCGTAACCACATCGCAACGATTTTTTGCCAGCAGTCCGTGGCACAGCCATGATCGCAGGAATCAAACTGATTTGATATTTGTTGGCATCAGATTCACTGCCATCCTCAACCGCAAGCAGTGTGCGGTGTTCACCGGTGCGTCCCGCTGTATCTTGGGGCAGTCAACCAATGAAGTCCCATCCTGGCGTCACATGATTTCAAAGTGATGTCGTTATCGGCTCTTTCCAGAGAGCTTTGGTAGTATCTCACTGTATCGATGGATATCCTTGCGAGTTCAACCGCACACCAAGATACAACCATATTCAGGACGGCGCCGTTTGTAAACAGTGCCGGTGAATCAGCCACCGATCAAAAATCGCAAGCCACAAGGGCGGTGTGCACCTAAAGCTTTAGTGAATGAAGCTTGGTGCTTGGCAGAAGGTTAAAGGAATTTGATTTTAATATATATATATACGGATGCTACGACAAGTGCTTCCATTTAAATTTTACCTTTGGTGCTTTGTGTGGTCAAAATGTATTGCTATGCTACAAAGAAGGTTGTAAGATCGACAGTACTTGAATTTGACCTCACCGAAATCTTTTGTACATTTAGATTACTGAAGGCCAGAGAACCTAGTGGTGCACTTTGTATCATACAATAGTGAGGTTTCAAAAATCTGACGAAACATGAAGTAAGAAATACGAAATTCAACTTCATTCCCAGGACCTAATATATTTCTGGAGATGGTTGGTACCACAAATGTCCCTGCTGCCAATGCATCTTTTAGCATATCATGTAAGATAGAGAAAGGTGCATCTTGAATTTTTAAATTTCAACTTCTTAGATACGAAGTGGAAACGGGAGACGAATTTCAAAGTTTAAAGAGAGACATGCGAAAAATAATGCCTGGCGGGCACAGGTTGTCTTTGTTTTGATTAGCGCACAGCGCCGTCTCTTAATACGCGGTGACACTAAGCTACAGCACAGGTCCCTGGAGAGCTATCAGTGAGTTTAGAACACGTATCTAACCAAAAAACACTACAGTGGAACCTCCCTTAACGGACACCTCTGCCAGGAGGACACCTCTCTATTAAGGACACTGGAATTCAGTCCCAAATTGATCATTTCTATTCATTTTGACCTCTGTAGTCAGGACACCTCTCAATTAAGGACAGCATTTGTCAGTCCCAAAGGTGTCCGTAATAGAGAGGTTCCACTGTAGTTTGTAAAAAACACACCCCGAGCTCACGAATCTCGTGGTGTGTTTTTAGATACATGTTGTGTTTTTCAGATACATTTGGTTAGATACGTGTTCTAAACTCACTGATAACTCTCCAGGGGCCTGTGCAGTAGTGTAGTGTCACCGCGTATTAACAGACAGCGCTGTGCGCTAATCAAAACAAAGACAACTTGTGCCCACCGAGCAATATTTTTCGCATGTCTCCCTTTAATACAATGTATACACCGTAACTCTATCGGTCTAACGTCATACGCTGAAAGACGCTCTTGCAGCAGGCGTTATTTGTGGTACCAACCATCTCTTGAAATACATTACATCATGGAAATGAAGTCCAATTCTGCATTTCGTACTTCGTATTTCGTCAGATTTGCGAAACCTCACTAATATCAAGAATATCGTCAGATTTGCGAAACCTCACTAATATCAAGAATATATTCTTGCTAATGCTGCCCACCATCAGAGACGGGAAACCACCAAATACACTGATACACCAGTGACTCGAAATGGTGACAGCCTTCCTGTTTTCAAATTAGGTTGTGTTGTCAACCATTGACAACCCAGAGACTTGTGCCTGGATTTACCAGCTCATGTCACTAACACTTAGTGTTACCAACAGCATCTATGCGTATCAGAAAACCATCAGTCTGACACTCACTGCGCAGACGAGTCAGCATCCACTTGCAGGAGTGATGAAAGAGTTGAATATCTATGTAACATTGTTTCAAAAGATCATAATTCATATAGAACTCCTGCTTTTGCTATCCGAGGGATCTCAATTAGTATAAGACGTGAAATATCAAAAGTGTTTTAACTGAATGTGATTTCATAATTTTAAAACCATATACACACTTTGCTTATACATCACTTTGCTTTGAATTTAAGTTAAAGTTGAAGAATGAGAAATGTAGAAATCAAATTTTTTATCAACATGTCAGATATCATGTTTACTTGAGGCATTCAATTGTGACTTGATTTTGAATTATTTTTGGTTAATACAGGCTTTGAATGTCTCACTACATTATGTAAACTCCCCTGTGCAGCTGTGTACCGTGCCCCCCTTCGGTTTACCCGCCCTCCACAACTGCTTCACTTCGTAAAATTTGCCGTGTTTGGTCAACAGATGGCCCTGAGGGAGTCTACCAATGGGAGCACCGAGCAACCCATAACCAAGCTGGCCTGAGACACTTTTTCATTGGCTGAGCGGATCACGTGATCCAGTAGCCATGGTAGCACAAGAACATCCGTTGCCAACGGGCCAAAGTCCTGAAAGCAGTGTGCTGGTAGGCTATAAAACTTGCGCCAGGCCCTGACACCATCTGTTGACCAAACGCGGCGACTCCTACGAAGTGGAGCAGTTGTGGAGAGCGGGTAACTGAAGGGGGCCTGGTCCACGACTGCGTAGGGAGTTTACACATTATGTTTCCTGTCTCAATATATTCATGTATTTTGCCAGTACCGATTGACTAAGCCATTATCTTGCATATTTTGTCAATTCTTGGGTTTGATATTGTGATCATTATGTGATAAACATACTTCAGAAGTATTAGTTGAGGTGTTTTAGTAAGGCCTCGCAAGTATCATGCAGCAAAAATGGATGTTTCCGACATTTTTGGCCAGACGTACAGTAGGCGTAGCCTGGCATACATGGGCCTTGCTACTGGAAGCAACTAAACGCAACAGTCGCTATCAATGTACATGTTCCACGCACATCGGTTATGACAGGTTCATTGCAACAACAAGTGGCACAATCCAGTCTTCAATCTGGAGCGTGCACATCGGACAGGCAATGGTACTGAATGCTATAGGGAAATTGTCGATGTCTTCCAATCGGACCACTCGGGAGTCATGTGATAAACATTCACGTGACCAGGTGTGCTCCACAAACGAGGAAATTCATTGCCAGCATGCGTACATCGGAAGCGACTGAAGACAACTAACTAGAAGCAACCGTTGGCAATGAGTAGAACATGAGCAACTGGCTGGAACTAGCGGCAACAGTCAGCAATAGCGTTGCCGGTGCACGTACTGCTGGTGCTGGTTCCAGGGAGTCGCCAACCGTTGCCGGAAATGCCATTGCCGGTACCCTGCGGTAGTTGCTTCCTGTCGTAAGGCCAGATGTACAGTAGCCGTTAAAGATTTTGAATTGCCATAGTAATTATGGGTGGTTGGTTGTTTGTGTCTTCACATTAAGTCGTCAGGAAAACAACAATGCATAAAATTTAAAGGGCCTCTAGAGGCAGCTTGCTATTAGGCTACTAACAGTACTAACAGTGAATCAAAAGTTGACATTGATGAAATTTGACTTCAAAATTGACGCTCAACTTGGATCCTCATGCAACCAGTTCTGTGTTAGTAATCATGGCAATATGCACTGAAAAGCTGCCTCTAGAGGCCCTTTAAATCATAAATTTGTTGTGCACACCTTGTGTGTTTGCGTTCCGTTCATCGTGCCAAACTGCTGATACACATTTGGTCATATTGAGTAAAAACTAGTAAATGCTTTTACTTGAATTTAGCAATACAAATGCACTAGGCAATGCTGTACAAATGTGAAGTAAAAGAATTTGCTGGTCTTTATTCATATGACCCATTGTCATAAAACATGTAAAATAAGTGTTCGGTATCAGGAAGGGTCGGACACTGGTATTAAAACAACAACATGGGTGATGTCACAGGGTTGCCACCTATCTCTCATAACTGTAACTAAGTTTCCTCTTGGTTCTTGCCTTCGGTACATTCTCAGGTTTTACCGGTAATTCATTCATGAATGAAAATAAATGGGAGGAAATACCAATCTTTTGCCAGACAGAATGGTGCTGCCACCTATTGTGATGAATGTGAAACTATACTAACCACCTGATATGCGTTTATGATATGCGTTTATGATTCAATACGGTAGACAGAACATTATCTAGTTCGAACTGGATCAGTTTTGTTTAGTTTCCCTGTAAATAATCGATTATGTGTTTTAAGTCAACAGGATCAGTGAAGATTTTCACACTATCTCTTAGAAGTGATCACGACATGAAAAATCTTGCAGTGTCTCCTGGACAATAATGTCTGGGACAACTGCTACCACTACATCACATTGGCTTCTGATATTTATATATGAAGGTGTTCGTAATTTTTCATAATTTATGACATGACAATATTGTATATTTTGACAAAATTTCCTGCTTTTACCAAGAATTTGGTTATGTTGCTATGGCAACAGTAGCTCGGCAACTTTGTATTGCTATGGAAATATAGTGTAAGATAATTGTTTTGCCAGGCCTGCTTGTTAATGGATGCTTCTCTGTGGTGCGACTGTAGCAAAAAATTTGAAGTTGGTGAGGGAAAGTTGGAATGGGATACATTGTTGAACTGTATTGTACAGCTGTAGGTGAAGACAGGCCCCTGTATACCCTCCCATGTATACCCTTTCTTGGCATTGGGTCGTACAAGTAAACTGTGGGCTGTGAAAAGGGGGGACATGGCATTGCTACAGTACAGGTCACAATTGACATCCCTAAATTCGCGCAAGTTACGCGCAAGTCACTTGTAACTTACGCAACAACTCACGAGCTATGTTACGCGTAACTTATGAGGTGAGTTACGCAAATTTCGCTAGCTATGCAGTGATTTACGAGGCGAGTTACGCGGTGAGTTACGCGAAACCAAAGCCGCAAAGTTTACGAGTAACTTACGCGAAGCCGTACGTAGGGATGTCGATTGTGACCTAGTGTACTGTAACTCGATAGAATAAGACTGATTACATGTACTATTGTTGAGTTGGAAGAAAATGTGTCTCCTTTCTGTGGTAAAAGGCTATATCCTACCAAGAATGAGAAGGAGGTATGCTTGGAATAGCCATACTTGTGTACAAGATCAGGCGCATATCCAGAGGGGCGCCCCGGGCACTTGCCTCCCCTTGTGGCCAACAAACGACTGTGAAATTCTAAAATTTGGTGCAAATCATTGAAACTTGTTGCAGATATCAATGTTTCAAGCACAGGGCACCCCTCTTTTCTCAAATCCTGGATCCGCCCCTGAAGATAGAGCCGTTACTTCAGCTGTTCCCCCACCATCACAAGTGGGGTACTGCCTTACACCATGATTAGTGTGCTGATGTGTTCTCTGAAGAGAGTGAGCAATTTACCAGGGTCCAGTTTCACAAAGAATCTTAAGTCTAAAGTTTGACTTAAATCATCATGTGACCAGGTTTCAGCAAATCAGACTTCATTTCAGACTTCTTAGACTTAAGATTCTTTGTGCAACTGGGCCCAGGTTTGAAATTGATGGGCGATCTATTCTGTTGGTGTGGGCACAATCTTGACACTAGAGGGTCTTGGGACGAGGTTCAACCAACACCCTCTAGTATCGTTCGAAGGTTACCATCTTGAAAAGTAGTGCAGCGGAAGGTTATATGGAAAAATATCTACCAATTGTGATCAGGCTCCTAACGGTAACTCCATTAGGAGGAGTGATGCGGTCAAACATGGCGGCGACTGATCGCTGACAGTGTCTATTTGTGTAACGCAGTGGAGAAAATCGGCGCTGTTGTAGAGTTTGGGTGTGGGCATTATGTTGGGGGACTACTTCACATGGGTGAACTTGGTACAGTACTGTGTTTTGAAGTGATGTTGACTTCGTTGTTTGATGAACCCAGCTCCACCTGTCATGAACCATCAAGTTTTACTCGGCTTTCCAGGTGAGATTTACTAACATATTAAGGCTGCCGTACACGATACATTTTTTCCTACGAAATATTTTGTAGGAATTTATTTTACCATGTATGACTGGCAACAATGTCCCATTTTTGAAGTATAGGAAAAAAATCCACAAATATGTGACCCAGCACAGCAAAATGAGTCGGAAGTCGCACAGAAGAAGACCGAAGGTGGAACCAGACAGCAACCACAGAAATCGACCAAGTCAAATTTCACAATGGGCAGACAATCCAGAAATCAGCGAACCGTTGGTGTCACCTTGGACATGTTGGGTCTTCTTATGTGCGCATTCTGACTCATTTTGTCGCGCGGTCACATATGTTCTCTCCTATTTTTCTTGTACAATAAAATAAATGCTATAGGAAATAATTCCCATCGTGTACGCCGTGGTAGCAGATTATTGTACAACTGACGCTTTGTGCCCCTTTGTCTGCATGTAATAGGTCAATCCTACAAAAAAATATGACCCCATGGTGGGGTCATGTTGTTCGTCACACACAATAACATTTACGCTGCAACGTAATATTTCCTAAGAAATGAATGGGACCATATACGGCAGGATGCGAAATATTTCCTTCAAATAAAATTGGATGAGAAATCATACGAAATATTTTGTCGGAAAAAAATGTATCGTGTATGGCGGCCTTAAGATTACCGGTATGTGAGAACCAATTGATCGTTCTGTACATGTTCAGCTGGGTTCAAGTGGTTGGTTGGTCATTCTAAATTTCCCTCCACATGGTGTGTAAATATCCTGATTGAAGAGCAGCCAAAGGTGTCACATGTTGTATGCACTGCTCTCTTAAGGTTATTGAGTCATTATTGTGATCGCGCAATAATTGTAATTACCGTATTTTCGCGACTATAGGGCGCACCTGACTATAAGGCGCACCCCCTAATTTCACCCTAAACCCTTGACGAAATCCATACATAAGACGCACTGCCCTATAAGACGCACCTCCCTATAAGACGCAGTCATCAGGTTAACCACAGCAATGTTATGCATCAAACTGACCTGGTTGTATGATTAATTAGCGTGTTGTGACAAGCTAATTAGCTTGTTGTGACACTTCTGATCAAATTTTCGGACTCTATCTGCAGATAAGGCGCACCACCCTATAAGGCGCACCCCCAATTTTAGACCCTTCTTCATGAAAAAAAGCCGCGCCTTATAGTCCGAAAAATACGGTAGTGCCATTTTAATTAAAACTAATGCTACATGATAATTTACATTTTTTTCGTCATGTTTGCTCTGCCTCATCTTCAATCAAGGTCTGTGTACAGACTCGGACTGAGCAGTAAAACCCAAGGCTTGATTTTTGCGGATTCGCATCACAGTTTGCGAATGAAAATCAGCACTTTGCGAATTAAAATAAAAAAATTCTTAAAATGATTCGCACTGGTAGCGAATCAAAGCGGCGCCTTCCATTCCATGCTGCTTATCCGTGGTGGAAATAGTAGAACCTTGGCCTAATCGTCACGTCATCTCTAGGGTGCAGATTGAACTAAACAGACATCCTTATCATAATACCTGCAGTGGCGGATCCAAGGGGGTGTGCCCCCCCCCCCCCCCC
>NMRB01002691.1:16285-35150 GCA_002633025.1 Notospermus geniculatus
ATTGCTGTGGCAATAACTCCTTTTTAGTTTCGCTGTCAACATCTTTTATAATCCAGAAGCCGAGCCCTGTAATGAAAAGATAGGCCTAGAGTGTGAAGAAAAGAAGGTCTGATATACATGATAAGCACTCCATGTCGTTTAGGAACGAGGAAGTGTTGAAGCATTTTGGGAGTCCGTTTGGTGACTGCCCACGAACATCACTAGGCCACCGACTCATGCAGACGCCAAATTACGGAATACAGTAGTCACTTACCGAGATAGTCCTAAAAGTAGCGATTTAGAGCGAGAGTTTCAGCGCAGTTGTAGGATATATCCCTTGAATAAAGCTGTACAGCAGGATCTCCACTCGAAACAAACAACCCGAAAAGATAGGGGAAACATCATCGCATGCCCCATATATCTAAATCAATCTTGGAGTAAATTGGTGTAAAATTGAAACCGTTTATCAAAATGACAACTATAACCACAATTATGTTGGTCTGAGGCCTACTTACATATTATGCCTGAATTAGACATGATCAATCACATTGAACATTACTGCAGTGTCTTCACTATGTTTAGTTTAAACATATTTTATTCCAAAATTAATAAGGAAAAGGATTGGACGTAAGTTCGAAGAACTTATTAATGTCCTCTCCTCTCCTCTTCACTATGATCGATGTATGGCGTCATTCTGAGGGAAAGAGCAGAATTCGATGCCATTATGCAGTAAGATCTTCGAGTTAACAAATTTCATGGACGTGTCCCTTTTTTTGTGGGGCACCAAGTGGGATGTAGAGATCCAAAGGTTTGGTGACATGCTATATATCAATAACTTAGCAGGTGATAGGCTGTCGGATCATGTGGATCAAATCTTTGCTGATGCGCTGAGATCCTCCACCTACGTGGACCAACCAACCAGTGTTCTGTCGGAAACATCGTCATCTGACAAACCCGTGTAGAGGCATGATATCACCCGTACTTAGGTTACTGATGATGCCCGTTTCGATTATGCAATGACCTCAATGATCTGAGGTCAAGGTCAAGGTCACACTTTGATAATTTGAAACATCTCTGCCTGTGGTAAAGGTAGAGGCATGATATCACCCATACATACTTAGGTTATTGAGGATGCCCATTTCGATTGTGCAGTGCCTTGATGATCAGAGGTCAAGGTCAAGGTCATACTTTGATACTTTGAAATATCTCTGCCTGTGGTAGAGTTAGAGTCATGATATCACCCACTATTAGGTTACTGAGGGTGCCCATTTTGATTATGCAATGACCTTGATGATCAGAGGTCAAGGTCAAGGTCAAACTTGATGATTTGATTTGAGCACATCAAAATGGCTGCCAGCAGGCTGCCTGTCATGCCTGTAGGGCCCTCTTCAACAAGCGGGAACCATCAGACATGTACAATGTCATCTTCTTTGGGGTCAGAACGAGTCCCGAATAAAGAATCTTGCATTATTTCATCAGTTTGAAGTTTTTTGTACGATTTTTTGAGAAATTTTCGAGGCTATTTTTGAGTACGCCTTCTGATTCGCCATATTCAATCACATGATCTCAGCGGCACACATTCAGTTCATCCTAAGGTGTTCCAAAGCCGTTTGCTTGACCTTCTTCCGGTCGATTTTGCCTGTCGGGCCGCACGGCAGGCGCTCGAGAAAAACGAAATACTTCGGACAGAGACTCAGTCCATCCTCGTCCACGCCTGCCAAAGCGTCTCGGCAATAATCCTGCACCCCAGGTTCCGCCATCTTGTCTTGCAGCACTACGCATGCGCATATTTCTTCATGCAGACGTTCGTCAGGTACTCCCACCACCACCACATTGGAAACGTCCGGATGTCGTATGATAACGTTCTCAATGGTCATCGGATAGATCATTCTAGTCGCTCTGTTGATGACTTCCTGTTTTCTACCGAGCACCAAAATGTACCCATCCTCATCCAT
Source organism: Notospermus geniculatus (assembly GCA_002633025.1). NCBI lineage: Eukaryota > Metazoa > Nemertea > Pilidiophora > Heteronemertea > Lineidae > Notospermus > Notospermus geniculatus. The sequence goes on from NMRB01002691.1 coordinate 18,220, forward strand.
GACGGCCATATCATCTGTATGAAACCAACCTCTAGGTTTCTTGACTTTTTTAGTTAGTTCATTTTCGCCCCAATATTCAACGAACATACGGTTGTTCCGCAGACAAAGTTCGCCAGTTGTGTTGACAGGAACAATGTTNCGCCGCCGCTAGTTGCTGAGTTCTCGTCTTCAGTTCACCAAATGTAATGGCCTGTCGTGGTACACCGATATTCCTGATGACGTATGCTTCTTTGTCGGGGTTGGCGTCACCACGGATATCGAGAAGTTCAGGCAAACTGTGTTGCAAGGGTGGGACCCCTGAATTGCTGTGGCAATAACTCCTTTTTAGTTTCGCTGTCAACATCATCTTTTGTAATCCAGAAGCCGAGCCCTGTAATGAAAAGATATAGGCTACAATGTGAAGAAAAGAAAGTTTATGATTGGTGAGCACTCCATGTCGTTTAGGAACCAGGAAGTGTTGAAGCATTTTGGGAGTCCGGTCGGTGAGTGCCCACGAACATCACTAGGCCACCGACTCATGCAGACGCCAAATTACGGAATAGTCACTTACCGAGATAGTACTAAAAGTAGCAATTTAGAGCGAGATTTTCAGCGCAGTTGTAGGATATATCCCTTGAACAAAGCTGTACAGCAGGATCTCCACTCGAAACAAACAACCCGAAAAGATAGGGGAAATATTATCGGATGCCCCATAGGCCTATATCTATTAAAATCAATCTTGGAGTAAACTGAAACCGTTATCAAAATGACAGTTAGGCCCTATACACTATTATTTTGGTCTGAGGCCTACTTATGTTGACATTAATATGCCCGAACGAGACATGATCAATCGTATTGAATATTCGTGCAGTGTCATCACTATGATCGATATATGGGGTCATTCTGAGGGAAAGAGCCGAACTACTCGATGCCATTATCCAGTAAGATCTTCAAGTTAACAAATTTCAAGGACATTTCCCTTTTTCATACGGAAATCATTTTATCCAATTCCAGTAATAAGGTTAATTAAAAGATAAAGTTAACGACGTTGCAGATAAAGTTAGCGACTTGCAATCACACGTAACTAATTTGAGAGATCACGACACTGACGGTTTGTCCAATGATTATTTTCCTCTAAAGAAAAGTTAAAAATTCAACTATCATGTTTCAATAAATTGGCAAGAAAAACGGCAATCACACGCCTTGTCATTTACGATTTACAATCAAGTGAATCTTAGCGTGTAGTGTCCATTACGCGAGATACATAGTAATGCAATACCCCTGGTGGGCGTGATGGTTGATCAAACCACTTCTCAGGATATGGGGCAAAAATCCGCGGCCATTACTATCACACGGAAGGATGTAGCATCTGTGAGAGCGCGGTGGCGCAATGGCAAGGGGACGAACTCTCAAACGACAGGCCGCGGGTTCGATTCCGCTCTGTTCGCTTCTTTTATTCACTCAGTTGGTCCAGTCCAATTCCTCCCTTGTTGGTCTGAATGAACGCTGTTGTTTTTGAAGTCCCCGGAAAGGTTTCAGATAGAGTGTATGTACGGTTGACCAAGTTGATTTACCTTTTACCTTCAACCTATAGACATCCTGCGAAAGTCGGCCATTACAGCTCAGAAGGGGTAAACATTAACCTCGCCCTAGGGGCCCAGTGTATTTGTACAGTTGGCTCCTGTGCTTACCGTCTGTACAATGCACTAGGCCCAAGGTTTGTTTACCCCTTCTGGCCTGTCATGGCCGACTTTCGCAGGATGTCTGTTACCAGCTTTCACTACACCAGCATTTTGCAGCTCAACATCAATAAAACACATTTTTTTGTCGATGTGCTTTTTATGAAGATGGCGCAGACTGTGTCCAGCACAACCGGGCGGTGTCCATCTTCACTTCCGGTCTTTCCGCGTCCACTTCAAAGGTTCCGGAAATTACATCACGAAGCGAGCGACATCCATGGACAAGCACCGGGGGCCACACCAGCGACTTTCTTGACCAACCTCTCAAGACTTCCGCGAGCGTTTGATCTCTCATTCCCTGCTTCCTGCAGCGCGAGATGGAAACCTTTCAATTGTGCCAAATAGGACAACAATAGTAGGGATCAAAGTGAAAGAATGGGGCAGTAAATGGCGGCGATGTTCAGCCTTGATGGATTCTAAGCGATACTGATGACCGTGGAGTGCAGGCTCTCTCAGCGTCGCCCGCGGCGTGAAGCCACGTGCAGGCGACAATGATTGATATCATTCCACAAAGCATTAATTGTCTTCATTCAATTTGTTGCATTTACACCTCTTTGGATCAGCAACTTGCCATAAATCTTATCAGAAAACGCAGATTTAGGCCGCTACTCTCTGATACTTCAGCTTCATCGGGGGAGAATCCAAAGGGATGCTCGCGCCGGAAAAGTCAGAGAAGGGAAAGTTCTGATCATCGTGGCGGCCAACGAAAGCCAGCAACGCCCAGTTCAATACACATTGGCCTACTCTGCAAGATGTTTCCGGGCCAAGTCACGGTGGCATTTCGCAGGTTTTGAAATCTTGTACTTCCTGGGATGAGAAGGAAACTAACTATTTTGACGAATCATTTTAGAATTCTGATTTTTTAACCTCTAACTGTTGAATATCACGCCATATTTTTGCACTTGCCTTTCAGGAGCACTTCCCACGAAACTTCGTCGATAACGAAACCGCCAAGGGCGAATCTTCGACCCTCTGTCACAGATGGGTGTCAAAATTTTATCATTTGGGAGTTTAATCTGATCTGTACACAAGATAAGTGTGATAATTAAGGGATACAACATTCATACTGACGCCCTGTTGACAGGGTCAGGTGATACAATCGCGGATAATTGTTACATCCTCGAGCAACAAAACAAAGATCCTCCTGAGAAAACGTTCCTTGGTTGATCTTGTCGGCCATCTTTGTATCTTGGAAAATCTTCCATACAACATGGTTGTAGTATATTCCTGATCTCTGCTACCGAGGGACACCAGATGAGCTATCAGATCCATCTCATTTGATGTAACCTATTGTCTACAGTGATACGTGTGAACCCTTTTTCAAAGGGTACCGTTTCTTTCCATCTATGACCCAAGTTTGATCTTTCGACCCTCTCGAAAGATCTTTATCGCAAGGGCACGGATTATTTAAAGCCGCCATCTGGTCTTGAGAATCGCGGAGAATGCTTGGGAAATGCACACTCACCAATCTTACCCAAAATACAGGACAAAAAACTTGACACACAAAATGACAAGTATAAGTAAAGTCGCCTCCGAATTTCGCAAATTTTCGACCCCAACCGTGGCTCATTCACTTCTGGAATCTCTACTAGAAAGTGCCTGACTTCGGTTGGGGTCGAAAATTTGCGAATATCGGAGACGACTTTACTTAAACTTGTCACCAATCTTACCCATGTGACCTCCGCGCACCAAAAGTGCAGCAGTATTCGGTCAAAGGCAAGTTGGACATCTTTGAGAAAAAGATGGACGGTTTGAAGTCCTCACTTCGAGGAAGCAAAAGTAAATTATGTATGGACAAAAATAGATTCTCTCTTATCTATTTTTGGTATGGAATCGATACGACTAAAGTACGTGAGATCGGCCACATTCTGTTGAAGTGTGATGCTGAAACGTCGCCATCATTCTGCAAAATACATGTATTCATTGCTTTTACCTTCCACGTGAAAGCTTGCAGTAGGGCATGATTCCCACTCGCTTGCTTGGCATTGTTGAGATCTTTCCGGCGCCTTTTCAAAATCTGATACCGCTAAGATCTACAGCCAAAGAAGCGGCGTCAAGATTCATGGAGCCAATGTATGGTTCGAGAGCATGTCGCAGGAAATCTAAAGATTCCGAGCAAATATAGACGCTCTCATGAGACGGTTAGTGTGAGAAAGTAGATGTTGAGTGAATTTTACTGAAAATTTGTGCGTCCCGCTAACGTCTTTAGGAATAGATCAATGATTGGGAATCGGTGAACATTTCTATCGATTTTCAGGGTAGGCATTTATTTATGATTGACAAATTCAATACTGTCACGCGAAACACAGCGTATCCTGCATAAATCTTGGTAATCCGGACAGTTTTATCTTGTGAATTCATTGGAGAGTGTCATAAACCATCATGATGATTCTTTATCGGGGATAATTAAAGACCTAGATCTCGTTCTCAGAGCAACATTATGTATCTTAAACATGCGTGAAATCAATGATTCATAAAACTGGTTTAGGACATCCCCGCAATCATGACAATAATGATCCATTACACTTGGAGAATATTTCAGGATTGGCAAAAAAATATTTAAAATTTATTTCAGTGCAACATGTGAACTTGTAATTCGGAGAGATTGCGAACGATTTAACCGATAAAGAATTGAATATTTTATAGTTTCTGAAATATTGATTCGATTTGACCACTTTATGGTGTTGTACATTTCTTTAGGAAATGTATTTCATCTTCTACATCCCGTGATTTATGTTCGGATAATTTTTTTATACATGTATCTCGTCTGTTGGTTTGTTGTTATCTAAAACGAATCTACAACAATCTCGGGATAACAACCTACCAGCTGGCATGCTGAGCATTTGCACGGCATGGACTCACAAATCATTATTTTAAAATTTATCCTTATTCCAGAACTATCGTACAGTTCAAATGTACTTACAGATCTTCGTTCAAATAATGACGAGTGCCGACAGATTTTCGGACTTGTTTTGAGCGTCAAAATGACCATAATTTGATAATCTTTCTGATTACACATCATCTCAGCCTGTCAATCAGAATATGAATGCAACGTGACAGTCGTAACGTCATCAAAAGATGCCATATATGCCAAGACAGTCAACGTTACCAAGGGATAGATGTGTTTACATTTTTGCCTATGTCAACCAGAGTTAGGTAGTTTAACAACTTAATTCATGAAGATTGAAGTAGAATGTTCCTAGGTACTTTAAGCAGACTGATTGCATCGGAACCGACGTGTGATCAACTGGTGCTGAAGGTGATGATTGGCCTACCAACCAATTTTGACACGTTTTGTCGATAAACGAAACGACCATTTGATTAGGTAAGAGAGCATTCTGTGGAGCCATGGAGACGACCAAACGTCCAACAGGTCAGGTATGACCAGGCTTTCTGTCGCCAACCATGCAGATTGCTTCTTTGTTGCTCTTGGACGTGATTGATGATTCCGCTTGACATCAGTCTTCGAGAGTATGGTCCAGTTCACAACGCCCATCGAAGCTATAGAGCACTCTCTCCTCAACTCTCGACAATTATCGTATTCTGGACTGAGTATGGTGTTCGTGGGTGGAGTTGATACGTAGTCCGTCTTGTTGACGTCTGGGGCAATGATCCTCAACCGGTGGGAAATAACTTACTTTTCGAGGATATGTTTCGGTCCCATTTTAGTATCAACCGACACAGTTCTTCTCGCACTCCCTCGAAAGACTTGGGGTGCTTGTAAAACCTGGAAAAGAACGTAATCTTGAACCAGGTTTTGATAACCCACTGTGTTTGTCATCCAATGTGATGTAGGAAAACAAACCCAAGTTTAGTTTCAGAACCTTCTATTTGATGGCGACACGTGTACATTCGGCTCCGGCGGGATTCATCAAATACACGAAGTCAGTCATGTCAGTTGTCTTCTTGTTTTAATGTCATCCATAGCAAGTACGTCTGATTGATTTTCCGTTACATTTCACGTAGAATGACGTACAGACGTAAGACAGTGAAACTCTAAATATGATCGGAAGTGAACAACTTCTACCCTGGCCACTTAGAGCCCAGCAGTGATCGAAGCTGAGTCCGCGTTGGAGTAAGGTCCCGTGAGGGATCTTTTAACTACGATGCTCCAAAGCCACCGTCTTCTAGAGACAGTGTTCCGAACTGGTGGGTTATTCATTCCTCAACAAGAACGTGCGCCCGAGGTCCTGAAGGACGAGTACCTCGACGCAAAAAAAACAGCTGCTGATGATTATTCTGATTTATAGCCGACATTTTTCTCAGGGTACTTATGGACGCCTCGTTTAACATAGGCCATTGAACCATCTTTTTTGAACCATCTTTTTCGAAGATGGGGATTTGGCCTTGTGGTTAAGGCTCCTTAGTGCCGGCGATCGATACCTAATGCGAGGAAGCGATGTCTTTCACCTTAGAAACCCGTTTCTATTTCATGTTCTTCGTCATTTTTATCAAATGATGTACATGTATTCCTGCAAGCGCTTTGAAACGCTCACTCTCGAGAGCGCTGGTAGAAACCTGAAAGTAGAAAGAGGAAAGTCAACACTGAAAGGAACAGAAATGAAAGGATGATGGAGTCGAGGACATCGAAATTTGCACACGATATTTTGGAAATTCTGATAGGCCTACGAGGCCTTGTTTTGACTAACCCGCCACGTACTGTACGCATGACGTATGCCTAGTATCACTCCCCTGGTGGCGGAATCGGGAGCCAACGTGATGATAGTGTCCTGTCCAACCCATACATAGCCAGTTGGTAAAAACACCTAGGCTAGACTGATACAGGTACCATATCGAAACCTTAGCTGTCAAAAATGGCCGCGATTCTTTTAATTACTTGACTATGCGCTGTTAGCCTGAGTGACCGTTCATCAAAGGCCTGGGTGGTGACTTACTCCTAGTCATAGAACGAAATAATTTGTTTTCTTGTCATAATGTCAATAATAATTAACACGTTATTAAATCAACTGGGAATTATCATTGACTGAGAACAGGAAAATAACCTGTTTTGTTTTAAGAACTGTTGACTCGAGGTGCTGTNAATAGAACTGGCCTCGCACCTCCATTCAAAGGGAGAGTGTTTATTTGCCGGCGACGAGGATTAGTCGTCCCAAGAAGGATCGACAAATAAATTAATTCACGGGTGCGTGCAAGCAGGCATAACATGTTGACATTACAATAATAACAGCACCTCGAGTCAACAGTTCTTAAAACAAAACAGGTTATTTTCCTGTTCTCAGTCAATGATAATTCCCAGTTGATTTAATAACGTGTTTATTTCAATTGTAAAGACACAACTCCACGTGCGAATTGGCGCTAACATCCTCTGCCTGGGCCCATCCATCACTGCAACCCATGCTGCTACTTTCCCAAAAATCCTGGGTAATCATCAAGAGCCAGTAGCTAAAATAGGCCTACTAATTCTTCCCGGAGTCAGATGACATCAGATTGGGGAGAAAAATTTGGATTCACGCTGTGTCGGTGATGATTGCAAAAATAATTGTTCATTTGTCACAATCCAACCCATGAAACTCGTGTCCCACAATGTATATTTCACAGGGAGCGGAATGTCAACGTGGAAGTTCAAGCCGCTTTCATGGAGAGTCTGGCAATCGCAAGTGACGCCACTTCATGAACGCGGATGGCATGTTTGGGGTTCATGCCATTGACGTCCGCCACATTTTTTTGTTTATAAATCATGCAACTTGCAATATTTGCAAAGCTGAATGTACGATGAGGTTTCTAATCGATCAGATGATTGTCAACAGAAATCTTTGACTTGAGAAATGGGATGGGAATTGTGGAAACCAACACCAGGCAGAGTTTACAGCCAGTAGTACATGTATACAAGCGACTTCTCGCACCTCCACACCAACCGCTGATATTTTGTATGTACGTGTATTCAGAAAATTTATCCAAAATTAGAGGACAGAAGGCGACACACAAAATGATATAATAACCGAAGTCGTCCTCGAGAAATTTTGCAAATTTTCGACCCCCAACTGGGGTCTTCAGGCTGGCACTTTTAAGCCGACTTCTGGTAGCTCGACTTGAAAGTGCCAGCCTGAAGAAGACCCCGGTTGGGGTCGAAAATTTGCAAAATTTCTGGAGGACGACCGAAGTTCGGTTATTCAGAAAATTTGGTGAATTTCAAAGATTTGACTGCGTCCTACGGGCATTAAGCTGTCATTCAGCATCTCTTTAGTGGATTTCTTCAGGTGGACACATTTCATATTCCTTTTACAACAGTTTCGTCACTTTTCTTATCATCAGCGTAAAAACATTATACCAGTCGATGGTAAAATCAAAAAGTACCAAGAATGTTGATAATTGATAGCGAAACAATAGAAGTTCAAAGCGAAACGCAGAAAATATCACCTGATTTGTCACATATCATAGACATGAACAGCTGCCAAAAAATACTTATCGTTACTTCGTGATATTTAACCTTATTATTCTTTCTTAAACAATGGAAAATTATTGGTGCTTTGGCGCATTTTACTTAAGCTCTCTTGCATCCTTTTTCGTTTCGTTATACGTCTAAAGACTTTGTTTTCAAAGAAAGTTGCTAAAATTGTTTGCAAACTCCGAACGGAGGTCATATTTTTGAGATTTTCATGGGCCCGCGTCGCCAGGATTAAATATAGAAAAATCGTGTCTGATTTCTTACTGCGCAGTACAAATTATAATCCACGGGAGAAAAAAATGACGAGCGAACTCCCGCCCATTGTGTTGTCCTCTATTCATCTACATGATTATCAACTCGATCGTGACGCCCGTCTATCATGTGCCTGGATAATTAGTTACTCAGGATAGTGACAGTGCAAAGGAAAATTTATCCCCGAAGAAAAACTCGAAGAAAATCGCAGGACGTTGGTATCGTCGGTGCTGCAAACTAAATTTGTCATCCATTATGCGTGATGTGACGAATTTCTGAAGGGAGTGACTCAGCCTCATCGCCATCATGCGACAATAGATAGCCCAACATGTTTATTATGATGCAGTGTCGTTGAAATAATTACCTGACACGAGTCTTGACTCATGAATCTTGGTCATGATGACTTTTTTGCGTTATTTCCATTCGTAACATCTATTTAGAAATGCTGAAATAATACAAATGATATCAAGTGAAGTACTCGATGGTGGGAAAATTGACTTCGTTGGTGATTTCCTTACCAGTTTGCGAAGGAACATATGCAAAGAACGAGAAAGCACAAAAATTGACACACAAAATGATAAATACATGTATCAAGAAGTCAACTTCCAGAAACTTGCGAATTTTCGCCCCCAACCGGGGTCTTCCTCAGGCACTTTTGAGTTGGAGAGACCAGAAAAGACTCGAAGGAAAAGGAAGGAAGATATGAGTATAAAAACTACTTCAGAAAAAGTTTTTACTTGATAAATTACTTATCTTTCTAAAGAATAAATGAATTAATAGGTTTTTTCATAGAAAAAACAAGAATTTACAAAGTAACAGCAACAAGCTTTCCGTCATTAATTTCACCTTGGAGGAATTATACCGACAGTTAGTATAATTCCTCCAAGATTTCACAGTGTAGTTTGGGCCAATTACATGTAGAAATTCGAGCCCTTTCAGTGTACGGCGTCAAACGTAATATCAATACTACCTAATTATACTGACAATTCCTCCAAGATACTAGTCACAATATTATAGTCATCCATGTCGACACTATTTCAGACTTATCTCTAACAAATATGAGGAAGTTTGATTTCAAGTTTCTGCATGAAGATTAATCGGGAAATAGACGGAAACGCGTACTTTTTGTTTTGTTTTGTTTTGTTAGATACTGCTGGAACAGTGTAGGCTTTTTAGAACCTACACTGGACCCGATGTAATTTTCAGCGCATCAGTTGAAAATATTGAAAAGGTTCATTTGGAATTTTTTTTAGATAATTATTACCATAAATAATCAATATTTATGGTATTACCGTAATTATAATTTTACCGAAAAGGAATGCCAAAATCTGCATATCCAGGCATTTTTGTCACTGATAAAAGATGCTTCGCAGGGCTGCCAGCGGCCTTGTTCGTGCAGTCATAAATAAATAAACGTTTCACCACCGAACCAGGCCTTTCTTGGTGTTGGTCTCATGACAAGATACATGTACCTCCTCATAGATGCCCAGGTACAAAATGCGCAGTTCGAAAAAGTCACGCTCGCAAGAAATGGTTTCACGAAATCAAACAATGATACGCATTTAGACTCGTGGTATACTGCGTGACATTTCAAAACAATAGGATTCCCGGTTGACACACAGCTAACTGAGTTATAATTAAACATTGTCTTTGAACTCTAACTGTTTGTTTAATGACATATTTTGTGCAAACCCCTTGTTTCTTTTTCACGAATTAGTCGGACTGCCACTGTGCCGTTGGAAAAAATGAAGCCGTGTTTACGTGGCGCTGTCATCATCATTGATGGCGAACGGCCAACCAATGATCGTCAGGCTAAGAAATTCAAAATCAATTGTTTAAAAATAGAATTTGGGCGTTTATTTTGCACGATTATTTATATCATTTCAATAATTCGAGATTTGGCTCTACACCAAAAGTTGAAGTGGACATCCCGAGCTGCTTTTGATAAAGGGAATTACGTTATCAAAACATCCATGTTTTCAAAACAATGGAATGGGAAGGTATAAAAATGAACTGCGCAATATCGAAGCTCAGAAAGCAATAAGGAGTCGACGGTCACGTTACACCACCAGGAGCTACTCCTTATGAAGTTCACTGTCGTTCGTATTTTCGTCCTTACCCAGGTGAAATTTGAGTTGCAACCTGTTGCAGAGATAGCAGACGAACGGGCGAGTAAGTGAAAACGACTGGAATTCCCGTCTCAAGTCGTCAATTGAGTTCAAGAAGTTCTTTGATTTGAACTTCAGCGAAAAAAAGCGGTGAGTAGCCTGTAATAGTACTTGTATTTTCTGTCACCTATTACCTTGTCATTGGTCATTTATAAATTTCAAAAAATGCACTCGAAGTCAGACCTTTTAAGAGTCTTATTTTAAAGTTTTGAAATTTTCCTGAAGCTGTTCATTTTATGGTAAGTGGTATTAATAAGATCAACATTTCAAGGTTCATCGACCGATTGTTGGATCCGCTTTCGTTAGTTTCTCTAGCGACGGCCAGGTGTCAGCACTGGTTTGTTAGTAAACACGAGCTGAGTCACTCGTGCCTCGTGTTGGCAGTGAGTGTGNTTCTCAACTCACTGCAGAGCTCAAAACTGTACCGAAGAATGACGAAAAGACCCGAAGTGTTACGAATGACTTTTTATACTCCAGTGACGAAGAAAGCATATTCTTCTGAAAGATCATCATAGGCTTACCTTTGTCGCATTATGTGTATTAAACAGCTTTTTATTGTGTGGAACATGTTTCTCGCACGGATTCCGGACAAGCAGACTTCCAAGTCCTCTTCTATCACAGCTGACAGGGGATTGCTCCTAAAGTTTATCGGTCGAGCGTTCAGTATTTCTGAACATCAACTTTTATGCTATCAAAATGCACTTTATTATTCCAACGGCGATATCTCAAAACAGACTGTGGCAAAATTGAACCGTCAGTAGGGCACACACTTAATATTTTGAACAAATATTTTGTCTACTCTGGTAAATGAACATGGAGCCCTCATCTCATGACTAAGTGGGCTTAGAATGAACCCTGGGAGGTTACTTAACTCAGAAGTGTTTGCCTGGAGTAAGCAAGTGAATGATCGATAACATTCAACGTTACAAATGCTCTATGAGTTAAGAAGTGGAGATTTCGTGACAGATATTAAGCCACCCGTACTGCAGGATGATGCTGATCATGAGCGTTCCGCCTGGGTGGAACTCGGGAACACGGAAACGTTCAGTCATATCCCGAAATGAAGCAGACAAGATCGAGAATGGCAGACGAAACGGATCGATACTTTTCGGAATCATTTAAGGACCAGGTGATGACAAGTGTGCAGTACGGTACCCAGAGATACTCCTCTTCAGTACTCTACGTGGTCTGTGAATCATCTCATGAACACCAAATCATTAAAATTCCTACCTGATGTCACCGACATTGTCTGCAAACCACACCCAGGTGGATCAAGTCGATGAGTTTTTTTCGATCAGATCAGAGAGAAATGTCTTTCCAAATTAAAATTTTACGAAGCGTGTTACTAGTATTTCGAGTTTCAATATTCTGATGATGGCCAACGCGCTTCGTGATACAAAAACACGGTGGTGGTCATGCAATACCAGGTTGTCCACTTCGTCAGTTACTGAACAGCCACCGTTAGAAAGACAGCTCTCTCTTGATGCAGCAGCTTCTTTCGGCATTTTAGGAAGGGATACCAGGACTAGATCGCTCGCTCATGCATTTCTGACCAGATGTAAGTTGTCATACACCCTTGGGCCGTAATTTTTGCTCGCCGTACGAATATTTAAGAAGGGTTTTGGAAGTCTGTGCGAAGTTTTCCTAAGAGATACCACCAACTGTGTTCACTCTTTGTATATTACCATACGTCGAATTTCACTCAAAATTGATATCCCATACTATAGCCTCCGACTAACTCTACTGACTTTCAGAACTTATGAAAAGTGGATGCAGTACTTGTAGGCTACATCATAAACATCATCTGTAACTCTTTGATGAAGATATACCTCAGAGGGCGTATGTAACTGATTAGGATAAGGGACAATGTTACTGTCTATGAAACAATTGACATCAACATCCACCAACACCAACCATCTTCAAAATCTCTACAGGCCATGTTTGTAATGGTTTAAAAGCGTGTCCATTTGTAAAATTGTCATGAAAAGAGGACCCACAGCAGTTTTGGCTGTAAGCATGTATATACTATAAATTTGGTAGCTTGCCCATTTTTAAAAGTGGGTGTTTCTCACTTATTTTCAGGGATTGTGTTTCGCTTATTCCATTCAAATTATGCATGTAGTTGCTTCCAAATCGAGAGATGAATTCTCCAGCGCAGCGATCTGTCCACGCGTTCTTTTGCAAAAACGTTCTACCTCTTAGGGTTGTGTTCGTGTCTCTAGGAAATTAATTGGGAATCACGACATGATTGGTCTTAGCTGAACACGTGATCAGTCTTTACTCACCAATCACGAAGTCTAAGAACCCATTCATACCCGAGTGACACCAACAACAAATTTTTTGGAAACATATTTAAAAGTCCATTCCAGGTTAGACGATGTTGATCAGTTTTCAACGTATTATCGGTTCAAAGATCCCCACAAGGTGGCTCAAAATGCTTTTAACAGTTTTGCATGGAGCATGGTTTTGAGACACCTTGTGGGCAAGCGCGATGCAATCATACAAATATGTCACTAAAGCACAAAAATGTGGTGAAGCTCCTTCTTTCAGTCTCTTCAGAGAGTGTCAGAAATGAAGGGGTTCCATTGTATGGTTTAGAATTACAAAGGCTCCCTCCATTACATTTGTATTCCAATGTAACAAGAGCGAATACAGTCATTTACGACGGTCGGATCCTTCAGTTTGTTTCATATTAGCTGCTGATGGTGCCTTTTTATACAGTGACTATCCTTCTTCCATTGCTGGACGTCACATCATCCTCTATATCCATATCTGTACTCTGTCACCCATCCCCTGATATTCTTCCGTGCACAGAGATCCTACACAACAGGAGATCTGACACCATTCAACTCAAAACGTACGCAATTTTTCTATTTTGTATTTCTGTCCCGCTGTGTTCATCAGTTTCAATCTCTCATCTTTTCTTCTCTATACTTCAGCCTTTTTTCAGCATTTCTAAATTTTTTAAAGCATTTTTCCTGCATTAATATCCAAGGAACGTATTTTTTGCATTTTTTTAAACATTACCTTCGTGCCATTATTTTGTTCTAAAAATATAACACAAACGTACATGGTAACAATACTAGTACATGTACATGTAACTTGTATTATTATGTAAATTTCTTCGTTATGTACTTTGAAGGTATACTTGCGAGATAATCAAATCGAAACAACTGTGAGAAATTTCTAATTTTTCTGTTTCATTCTCAAATATCAGTCAGACAGGACAAGAACCGGGGCTCTCTGTCGATAGTATTAATCTGGTCTCCATGTCAAGATTGCACAGATTGTTCCTTGGTTCAGCGTCGCTGTATGACGATACAAATTACAAATTAGTGGATAAGTTATTCTTGGACACAAACATGGGATGCGACTACTTTCATTACTCGAGAAATCGTTTATAATTTTGCGACAAAACTAATCATGTATTAATCTTTAGCTGTTGAATCTAACGCCTTGGATAAAAAAAGTCGACGGCAGTTTTGAAATCGAAATGCCAAGCTATTAAACCAGTTACTGCTTTTATGAGAAAACAACGAGTTCGAAAAGAAACAAAAATAGGTAAAAATGATGAGAACTGCCTTTATCGATTTAAAGAAATATTTTCTAGTCAAAATGAGACACTTTTAAAATTTGAGGATTATCTCTTGAATCATCTTCTCTTTCGTCATCTTTGCTCCATTCTTTCTTGATTTCATCGGGGTTTCAGGTGGACTTAACACTGGAGGGGGAGGGGTAACTGCGTTTCGTTACACCATGCTTCATTTTCGTTTCACCATGTTCACCCGTGTACTGATGAGAGTGATTATGACGATCTTTATATGGGTGATTCCGTAGAATGTCTTTATATGGGTGATTCCGTAGAATGTTGTAGTGTGTGAAGTTTTGAAGACCCAACCTTTTTACATTAATGGTTTCAAGAATCACCTGCTTGAGATGAACAAAATGGTGTCGTTGTTGTAAATAGTTGTAAAATGTTCTTAGTATCAAATGCACCATGACAATTTTTGTACATAGTAGTATATTTGTTCTTGTTCTAAGTGTAAATATCTTTGATGTCCAAATATATGTATTATACTTGTTTTGTCCGGCGCAAAAATGTGCTTTTTGTGAAGCCAACTGAATATAAAATGGTAGGTGTACATATAAATATATGAATACATTCGTCATCAATCATTTTAGAGTGTAGTTGGCCTGTGCACACAGATCCATCACTGCTTAATTTCGCATTGCTATAAGGATTGATCAGGGTAGATGATCTATAGAATCGATATGAAACTGAGAGAGAAGATGAGACCCATTTCCTATTCAGTTGGCTAAGTTATCTTATTGTGCATCATTGAATGCTTCATGTGTATTGGTATTGTGCAGGGTTAAATCTTGGGTTTTGACTTATGGCTTACCTAATCTTCTGCACACTCTATTCTTTTAAACTCTGGGATAGCTGGTTATGTATTTCATTCCATTGGAATATTATGTTACACCAGAGCAATCAATTTGGGCGGGGTATAATGTTGCTTGTCATTTTGGAGACAAATGTTCATCCGCACATGACAAAAATGGGATGCGGCCAGTATACATTACTTTTCGGTAGTCACATTGTAGATAAGTTAAAAACGTTATGTTAGGTAGTCATCAATTGTCGATTCGTTTGCTGTCTTCATCAGCATCAGCAATTGCAGTTACTTTGCATTTCAACACCAGTTAAAATGCCAAAATCGTGTCCTCGCGCTTATGATTTCACTCAACACATAACGATTGCCACACTCTCGTGGGGATAGTCACCACTCAATAATCTATGACATCATCACAGATAGTGATGACGTAGTTGGTATTAAATGCAAGCGGATCAGTTGATTCAACTGACAATTCAAGAGAGAAATATAATTTTGTTTGCTGATTTACATTCCTTTATTTGTAACATAATCATGTTTGCGTCTGTTCCAAGCCACGAGTTCCCAACTGCCCATTTCGTTTTTCATTTGAATGTTTTGACAATGTTACCCAGACACTCTTCTTCCCTCCTTAGAACAAATTCCTTCGAACATAATTTGTAGGTAGTTGCTGTCACAAACGCACCAATTTATGTGTAGATATGCATGGGTGTGCATTTTTGGGGGTTTATTTGGTATGGAATTTGGTGTATAGGGTGCCTGTCGAAGACTGTGGTTGGAAGAAAATAACAAAATACACTTTGTGTAAGGCTGTATCAATGATGAAAAGTTATAAACACGTTGCCCATGCAATGTTCCACAGCGTGCCCGTTGCTAGTAACGTGGCTACTTCCGAATCTTAGAAAGTTTTAGGTAGTATCTTTACTGACTGCAACGTGGATGGTGCCAAAAAAGCCTCTACATTTACAAATCTTTGTGTTTTCTCCTTATCCACAGTCTTCGGGATGTTTTTTTTTCATTCCCAGCCTTCATTAACCGAGGTAGATAGATTAAATGTTGAACAGTGATAAACTAGCCGACACTGGGCTAGTACAGGATATATGGGCATTTGTGTGAATAAATGTTATTGATTCTCTGCAAACGAGTGAGCTTCTCTCTAAGGCTCACGTTCAGTGCTTCATGAACGTTCGCTTCAAACTTTCGAAAGTGTGCTTTTTGATTGTTTATAAAAGAAGATCGACTTTTATCATTTTGATGATCGCACTGTCTCAAGTTTTTTAAAGAAAAATGAAGGGTAGACGAACTGGCAGGTAACCCCCAGAACCCTGTGAAGTTTTGGTTAAATCAGAAAGTGTGCAGAAAAGTTACACTTCATAACTGAACCTACAGTCACAGATTTGAAAGTAATGTTGGTAGAATTAGTGTTGAATGTACACAAAAATGTACGTCCTGTCAGCGTTTTTTTCATTCATCATTTCGACATCTTGGATTTCTGTGCGCGTGCGCAGATCTCGTGACCAATCAGATTCAGATCTCGTGACCAATCAAATCACTGACGTGTTTTGACTTGCCCACCAAATCGCCGTAGAAATCCAAGATGGCGGGGAGGGGCTGTGTTGAACTGTTGCAATTGTAGGTGGGGACTGCGATTTGTCGTATTGAACATCCCCTACCTACCCCAAAGGTGTGAACTATAGTTGAAAAGTGAGGGGGGATTTCGCCTAATTCCACTGAGCAATATCGAGTTCACCTACAACCTGTTACCAACGCTGGCCTTTGCTGCTTGAAAACAGAGCTGATTGGTATTTGTTACGATTTTCTGCTTGGAGTTCCTGGATTATGACTTGATGGTTGACAAGCCGTATCCTGCTCCTTGGAATTAGGCCGAATTCACCGGGGAATTTTGGCAGTTAAAATCATTGATTCTTGCTGGAGCTTTTCCAAGGGTCCTTGGTGAAAATATCGCAGGGTTATTCCAATTTTAGAAGTGATC
>NMRB01002691.1:47987-63899 GCA_002633025.1 Notospermus geniculatus
TCGTAACCAAGAAAGACAGATCTCAAAATCGCTCGAAATAGCATTCGACATCGAGATTGCCTCTGCCCAGGGCTCTCGTTCGGTGCGAAAAGGAATGTAAAATTAAGTAGCCTCTCTCTGCACACGATAAGGTATGGTAACCTTGGCAGACGGCCACGATCAGTCGGAAGGATGAAGTTCCATCAGAGATTAAGAAACGTGACCAACAAGCATTGAACCTGCGTTGGTGTTTTTTGCAGAGGGAGGGACGCCAGTTGCTGGGACAAACCAAAACACGGTGGCATAATTACGTTCTTTGCAATCAGTATGCATATCAACACTGAATGGACGTCAGCAATGGTGCATTCATTTGCGCATAAATCGATTAGCATTCAGCAACCATTTTTTGCGACGGCGACACCCAGGCAATTGTGGTGAGCCATCCTCCCACTGCAGGGGTTTCTATTGAACGTCTCTTCATCTACTCACGGTGACACCGAGTGGTGACCTGCTATGGGAGGATGGACGCGTGCAAACTCCCGACTTAGTTCGGAGAAGGATGACAACGAATGGTAGCCTACGTCATGAAGCAGATGCACGTGTGCATGGAGGGCTACATATTGGCCTCTCGCCGCATTGGGCCTCTCCCCACTGCAGTGTCGGAGGGGGGGGGGGGNATAATATTTGTTTACAATATGGCATAAATTGATGTTGCCATGGATGTTGACTTCTGCGCATGACCAAAGGCGGGTATTGATAAAATGTGGAGAAAAAAATCGAAGGTGTTGCTTCTCTGGTTCTGCAGCTGGTGACGTCAAGAGCGAGAAAGGCCACGGCGACAGCATTACCGCCGTACAGGGTAAAACTTTCCATAGGGCGATGAAGTCATAACCACATAACCAACATGATACATACAAGGTGAGTAATAAAAGCGAATTAACTTGTCTTTCTAGGGTCATTAGCAGAGATGGACCTCACTGCGACAAGGTTTAAAGCCGAGATGTCGGTGATGAAGTGGCATCGATGCAAACGTTTACGAGACACAGCGGCACTGATTCCGAGAAGAGATCCGGTGACGGCTATAAGTGGCGAGTCCCTGGCGGCGAATCCTGCTCCTTCAGCCGTCTGCCTCCATGATGGCGCGTCATCAGGGGCCTTACCGTGAAATCGAGGGCAAGTCCAGGTCAAAGACTTCAGACCAGTGGATCTTAGCATAAGATGCGAGCTTAGCAATGCTAAGAGGACCTGATTTCTTCAGGATGACTCGCGGTCGAAGGTACATGTTTGTGAACTGCGAAGGATGTCATCGTTGTTGACTCTATGCAGGCCTGCGATAAGCCATCTTGGGGTAATCAGTGGTTCCCAGCGCCCGCTTCCTCCGTCACCGCACATCCTGCATGAGGGTGTCCAGTGACGAACGGAGCAACTGATTAGGCCCAGGATGGTGTTGATCTGGGCCGATGAATTTCTGAACTGCAGACACACAATGCAATCACCTCATAATGAAAATTCCAGTGATATACCAGCAGGAAGAAGAATATATCCATTATAAAAATAAATCATTTACATTGTGTCATCTGACTAAACATTCCAGTTCCTGATAATATCTTGTTGTGCGATACTGAATGGTTCAAATCATCCCCATTGATGACAAAAACCACCCATTTACCAGGAATTTCAACAACTGAGGTAAGAATGTACACAACTTGACATCTGCTCCATCTCATAAGTTGGCGATTAATGAATCAACATTTTGTTTGAAGTTTCATTGATAAGTCATTCCAGTAATGAGCAAGTTTTGTGAACGAGTTTGAAGCGAGACCACATCTCCATCCGGGTCAGATGTACTTTTACTTTCAATTCAAACGTATTGCATGGTGAAATTGACGCAGAGAAGAATGCAGCCATTTTTTCAGGACCCATGAAAGTCCCTTTTTGAGGGTTTCTATGCTCCCCCAAAGAAAACGAACGTGCGTTATTTGACAGCTATAACATTGGATTTTTTACTAATCCTTCACGAATTATGTCAATTTATACAAAAAAGCTTTGATATGTGTAACGATATTCTGTGGATTATAATGGTGTTAAATAATTCATTATAATTATTCGTGAACACTTCATAAAACGTCTGCGCGAGATTCATTATCATTAAAGTCTCATTCATCTTAATTAACGCCGTCAATTAGTGCCACACGAGCGGCTGCGCGGTGACACCTTGCTAATTGAGAACTCGGGATAAAATGAGATATCAAACACGCTGGGAAGCTGGTGGAAGGATCTCCGAGCAGCCAAGGATGATGCAGGGTAAAACAATAAATATTGGACAGGTCCCCCGACCCTTTTTAAGGGCTCCAGGGTCAGTTGCACGTGCACGCAGGTGCAGGGCCGAAAATATCAAGTTACAGGACACCGTCGTTACGCCCTTAAAACCCTTAATGATAAACCCTTGCAGGCACATTAAGTTTTCAAGTTTCGTCATTAAATTTTCTTGATCACATGAAAAATCTTTTCTACCCTCATCACCCTGGGGGTTATGTCATCCACTTGTGGCCCTTTCTGATCTGGGGTTCGCTGGGCATCCTTAGCGGACAAAGACCAGCCCTGGTAATGGATTCGAGCCCTTTGCTAATGGAGTGAACCCTTGCAAAGATAATGATATGCCCCTTGCGAGATATTGCGTGCTTTTAACTGGAGATAGAATTACACATGGGCCATTGTTTTAAAGGTCATTAGGTCCATCGCTCGCCGTATTATACCACATTTCGCTGGGAATTCGAACTGAAAATAAGTGATTTTAATTGTTTGTGTTGTGTGTAATCCTGGACAATGACCTCTGACAGATTTCGGATGCCGTAGCGAAGCTTACGGTCGCCCATGTGGGACATGCATTCTTTCTTTGTTTTATCTTTTTCATCTATTATCAAAATATTTCGTGGTTTCCACCGCGGTCCACTTTTTTCACCGCGATGTATTTATTTTCACCTGTGTGGAAACCCGGATAAATTTTCTTGATCGCATGAAAAATCTTTTCTACCCTCATCACCCTGGGGGTTATGTCATCCACTTGTGGCCCTTTCTGATCTGGGGTTCGCTGGGCATCCTTAGCGGACAAAGACCAGCCCTGGTAATGGATTCGAGCCCTTTGCTAATGGAGTGAACCCTTGCAAAGATAATGGTATGCCCCTTGCGAGATATTGCGTGCTTTTAACTGGAGATAGAATTACACATGGACCATTGTTTTAAAGGTCATTAGGTCCATCGCTCGCCGTATTATACCACATTTCGCTGGGAATTCGAACTGAAAATAAGTGATTTTAATTGTTTGTGTTGTGTTTAATCCTGGACAATGACCTCTGACAAATTTCGGATGCCGTAGCGAAGCTTACGGTCGCCCATACGGGACATGCATTTTTTCTTTGTTTTATTTTTTTCATCTATTATCAAAATATTTCGTGGTTTCCACCGCGGTCCACTTTTTTCACCGCGATGTATTTATTTTCACCTGTGTGGAAACCCGGAGCCGATAAAACATTGAGAAAATATTTAATACAAAGTAAAAAACTGCTTGTTTCTTATGGGCCACCGTAGAAGCTGGAAGCAAAAACCTCGACATCGGCAATGATTCTATCCAGCTACCTGCAAGAAAGATGGTAATAGCATATTACGGAAATCAAAAGCAGGAAAAAGATTCACGAGTTGTTCTAGATTGATCTCATTAGAAAATTGGCAGTTACCCATCTCGTCGACTTTGCCAGCTCGGTGCAAGTACCTTCCAGGAAAACCAAGGAAACTCGAATCTGCTACGTATCACTCGGGAGCTTCTGCCACCTTGGCCTTGGGGATATACCTCCCCAGGACGTACTGCTATACATGTGGAGCCGAATGCAATACGATCAGCCTGCCTGGACCTCATGTACACGTACACGTACATGTGCATGCACATCCGTCCAACAGATCGAGAAACACTAGCGTACTAGTAATTCGTCGAAGTTCACCTGTCCAATTTGTTCTAACCATTACGTATTTGGCAGAATCTCAAGTGAGCAACTGACGCATGCGCAGATTTTGGTCACACGCCTATGCGTCATTAGGCGATGCTCTTTTGTTTGCTGGTTTACGATCCATTCCTTCTTTATTAACCGTTAACCCTCCGATTTTCTTCAATCTGGGATCAGTCTTTCCTGCCGATCGCCAACATGATCTCCTACCGATTTCACGCCAACTCACGTGACGTCGTTACAAGACGAGTGTAGTCTCAAACAACGCACTTCCAGAAAAAGTTTAAAGTGCGCCGTCTCCCCAACACCAAGTTCTACCAAATTCAATGGACATTGCGTGAGACCCATCCAGATTCATGGCAATTTTACGTTCTGCCTCCAATTCATAGTCCTTTCAAAGGGCTCGTAGGCCTACACGCAGCTTGAGAAAAGGTTCCAGGCTTAGTTCACTATTCCTTTTCAATGCCCTTACTTTTTTTCGCTGGTCCAATGATCTGCACCACTAGAAATGTTGACAGTTGTGATGAATATCATCTGCTGACTGCCTCTCAACGCCCATTGAAAAATGATAGATGCATTCAATAATTTATTCTATGCCCGATTGAATTGGCATCGACCGCTAATGCTTTCATGTAAACATGCGCACAAAGCATGCATTATATTGTAAACAATCACGACTCGTCTATCGATTTTGCATGCTACCAGCCAATCAGATGCTTAGGTTTGTATCTAATGCATTTATTCATGGTGATTGGTTTATGCTAATGCAAATGCCAATGAGTTTCAAATACCAACTGCGTAATTTGTGGTCCAAGCTTTAGTTATTTGAGGGTATCACATTTTGACCAATGAGATTTTTATCATTTGTTTTGAAATGAAACGACATGGAGTGTTGAATAGGCCTACGGCATTTTGCGCGAACATGTAGGCCTACAAGTGTACATGAACATGTATGTGCATGCAGTGTACATGCATGTGTACAGGTTGTAATACTTTCGTACTCCAGCACATATCAACGGACCCCAGACTCTCAAATTGCCGTCCATCACGCATTCCTGGTCTATAGCTGGCACTATAGAACCATCTATGTGTTATATGACTGTGTTGTCGAAATGTTTGCATGAAACAGTAGGCCTGACAGAACTTTTTAAAAAATCCCGAACACCTGGATTCGTTGAATGAAGGGTGTAAAAAAGACCTCTCGGTTGTTGATGCCATATGTTTTGCGGTTGGGAAGTGTTTGATAAAATAAGTGATTGTCGATATTCGATGAATATTTTCATAGGTTACATGTATTTAGACCGACTTGATCCTCGAATCAAGAACGAACACAAACTTTTTTTTGCTTAAGAGACATACACTCGCACAAAATTGCTGAGTCATCGTCGCGAAATGTGGGAAAAAGACGACAGTGAATATAAAAAAATGGCGGGAACATCCGATGGAATGACAGCACACACAGATGTAATATTTGTCTTGTCAAATCTGTGGTTTTGTTTTACAAAACGTCCCTGTCGTACGTGTTTGCGGTCCGCCAGGTTTCATGTGTTTTATTAGGTCTCGCTCTATAGACATACATACCATATTGATAAATTACAAGTAGTTAAAAAAAGAAACATCTTCAAAAAATGTTAAACGTAAACCGTCGGTTGTTTAACGTTAGATCGATGACTCATGTAACTCTGGCAAGTTCTACATGTACATACTACAGCTTTACAAGTGAAACGTTTTTATAATTATAGTTCCATGACTAATTAGAAGATGTCTTAGTCGATATATCTGCAGGCAGGTGTACTACACCTTCACGAAAATACACCTTGACGAAAATTCGTCCTGTTCATGGCGTTGGGTCGTCACAGAGAAACTTGCCGATCTTTTTGTCATCGTCCAAAACAGTAAAGGGAAACACTGACATACATAAACACTGGCAGATGTCACACCTGCGTTCATATACATGTAAAGTGGCTAGAATAAAAACGATAAACGGAGGGAGTGAAAATAACTCCAAAAATAACTCATCGTGGATGCACCTGTTTTAAAACTGTGAAAAATATATGCCAATATTCATGCACTAATAAATGTTATATTTTTGAAGATGAATTTTTCATTAGTATATCATTAGATTGAGTGATTTAGTACATAGCGACCACGCTTAAAAATCTTTAATTTCCGTAATTTCTGCAGGGAGTTCCCGTCGAAATAATTCAACGAGAAATGCCCCGTGTATTACCGTTTTATGATCTTTTTCTTTTTAGTGTTTTTTAGAGTCAATAGACTGGACAATGGCATTACATTTCAGTTCAATTCTCGACCGTGAAAACATTTCTGACGGTGCCATATCTCCAATGTTTACCACGATTTTCTCTTAGCGTATGTATAAAAATATGTAGATATTTTTGGTATCTGTCACCACTAAACATTTCGACAGTGACACTGCCTTTCAACCACATTGAGTCATATTTTTGAAAATAAAGGAACGGTACTTTCCTTTGTGGATAACCCTATTGAGAATTAGCTTGAAATTCTTGGTAAATGGCAATATGCGGGGAAGTCCGTCGGAATGGTTTTGGTTTCATTGCGTCGTGGTTGATATTCGGATCAGGTGATCCTTTCTTACAACTGATTTAAAAATAAGGATGACACTTGATTCCTATAATAGCTGTCCGATCGTTTAGTCACTGGTCCAAAAATAACCCTTTTTAACAGCCTTTAAGTCTATATGCAGGACGCAGGGCAACCTTTTGTTCAGCAAACTGTCCGTCATGACGGATACCTAACCACACAGGCATGACAGGAGCGCTGTATAGGCCATTTTTGTTGATCAAAATCAAACCGCCAACTGACATAGTTGCAGTGCTGAAAGGGTTAAGGTTGTGGTTGTCGCACACCTGTGGCCTATCATCCTCATCCACCATTAAATGTGTCTAAGAGGAGATTTTGAAACCATGGCCCCTGGGCAAATTTCATCATGTTCCTTCTTACCTTTTCTCACCCTATTATAAACTGAACAATGCAGAAAACAGTTTTAGTCAGCGGACCCCTGAAGGCTCGCTTATTCACTCAGTTATTTTAAAACCTGTCAAAGTTGGAGTCGAGGCGCTGGAGAATGCACCTGGAGGACAATAATCAACGGTGATGTATCAAATCGTGTCATAACATGTCCGGGATGGATGGCCACCAAAAAACCACAATGCCACTGCAGTTACGCCAAAAATGAATCGAATCATTTTTAAATCCGTGCACTTGAGAAGTATTTTTGTCCGACAAGCCCAAACAAGTTGGAGAACCGCCAGTTTGATCGTGCGCCAAAATATGAATTAATTTCCTTTTTTTGCTTTTCTGATCACTTTTTCTTTATGTCTGAATGCGAGGAATGCAATCGGCCGAGCATTATAATGACGTCTTTCAACGAGTCTTAACATGCGGATCGCAATCGGCACGCGTTGGCTGCGAATCCCGTTGATGATGCTCATTTACTGTTGCAGTTTGCTGACAGGCCATTGACATCGCTGCCCCATTGGTCCCCCTTCAAAGTGGTGTAATGGCGTAGCTAATGGGACCGCATGGTGTTGGGTGTGGGGATACGGTAACTTTGTACTTCGGAAAATAAGAAGTTGAACCGATTCAACGCTGCATTTTCAGTAAAAAGCATGCCAACTAGTTAGCTACCGGTGACGCCCATCTAAACTTGTCAAGACATGCCAGAAACATGCATTGCAGATCATCACAAAAGCGGTCATTTATCTCTCACGTTTTTCAAAAACGGAACTTTGTGGGCTGATACCTGATAAGTTCAGAAACATACATGTATTGCACAAAATGGGTCATTTCAGGTCGCTTACAATGATACAAAACTTCAGGTACAATGTCAGAGGTCGTCTTATGCCAGAAGCCCGAGGCGTCAAAACAATATTTAAGGTGGTATAATAATAGGGGCCTAGTATTCAATATCCATGTGTGGACAACGAGAAATCATCAGTGAAATCACCACTGTTGCCCATTCTAATCGACAAACAACATTCGGTGATAATCTAAGCTATTGTGATACCCATTAAAAACGGATATTATGAGGAAGTGTGTATACATAGATTATCAAAATTTGAATGAATGCCAGGTGTATGTGCAATTGTACGGACACTTTTCAGCAGCGAATTGCGTACAAAGTTCAAGAAAGCATCGGACAAGACAATGGAAGGGATTCCCAACTATGTGGAAAATTTCACGGTAATTGTTGGTAACTGCAAACTATACTGCGCAGTATAAATGGTCGTCAAGCCGTGATTGCTAACGATGACATCATCAGCTTTTTAAGGCAATCCCGCCAATGATAATTTATAAGGATAGAAATAATATTCTCCAGATAACAGATAGATAAGCTATTTGATACCGAGGGTTTGGAGTAGCCCTATCACGATATGTCCAAAATTTGCAATTAAGTATCATTTTCTATTACACTGTTATTTCAGAGCACACTTGCAATATATATCCTCAAGCTTCCTTTCCTAATAAAACAAATATTTTATATTTCAACCGCTTTCAGGCACCCGACTTCATAGATGTATCCTTGCTAAAATACTATCTTCTGAAAACCGTCGGTCATATTCACAAAAAGGCATATACATGCACAACATACATGTACCTAACTACTGGGTGCATCTGAAAAAAATCTGACCGTGGAAAGGAATTCCCAGTTGGGTGTTGCAATCCAAAAAGCGACAGGACTACATGTAACTCCACCCTTGCATCCCCCACATTACAAAGTATAGTTGACTTAGTTAAAGGTGGTAGCAGGAATTCGTCTCTTATCAGTTTATTTTAATTTTCTTCAAATCGTGCATGAAATGAAATTTCAAGATGTCAACTCAACATGAACACTCTCAAACAATGTCACAATGGTTGCTGAGAAATATTGAGGGCACATTTCTTTTCTTTCTTGATTATTCGTGAAATTGCTGATAAATAACATAAGTTATTGTTAAATTTACCCTGACAACGAGATAAAGTTCTAATCGTTCGGCAAATATTTAGATTTTAGAATTGTTGACTTGACTCCTTAAACTATTCATGTGACTCTTTGTGATGCGTGCGAAGGCGTGATGTGGGCGTGCTGATAGAGAGGACTTCTGATTCATCTCACGGAAACTGCGACACTGAAAATATGGATAATTACGCAATGATAACATACACTTTCACCCTTTTCTTCTTGCAATTATTAAAGATAATATACCACGGAAATTTTCGCGGGCCACGAAATTCATTGTTTATTTACATTTTGTTTGTTTATGTCCAGGCTTTCTTTGTCTTACGAGTAATTTGTTGGTGGCATGCCTCTCTAGAAATTCTGTTGATTCCAAAAGTATTCATTTTGGTGGGTTGGCATGTCCCAAAAATCCAAAATAACATAATGTAAACATTCATGTTTACAAACATTGAATGTAAACAATGAAGTCGTGATATATTATCTTTAAGTGTGAGTTCAAAGCAGAAATTACGCTTTACACTCAGTCGCACGAGTCGCCGGGATGCGGCCGACCCCACGAGCCGTCTTTTCATGGCAGAGCGAGGAGCGAGCGGCTGCCTATAGGGAGACGGTGTTAGGGCGTTATTTCCTCGGCCGTACCGGTTTCCTCCTCAAATAAAATCGCCCAATAATGTCAAGCGATTTCAACACTGATACTTTCATACTTGGCACTCAAAGCTTTTAATCTCTCAATTCAATATTTTTCTTGATGCGCGACTATTGCCGATAATGTCGTGAACAAAACGACTCAAATGCCAAAATCGCCGCAGCAAATACGGGTCTTGTTTCTTCTGACCTGAGGTGGAAGGTTCGACAACGCTCTACTCCATGATGAAGACGGACAAACAGGGTGATAGACGATGCCTTTCTCTCTAACCGATTATCCGCAAACAAGTAACCATCGACACAATGGATAGGTCAACAAAGTAACGTTGCTTCCGGCAAGAGAGGGTAAAAAAATACCCAACTCCACAATGAGGTGTCTCGTAGCCTTGGGTGAAATATAGTTTATGTTGGCATAGGTTTGGAACATAGAACATCGCTTACCACTGTGTGGGGGGTACATATCTGACGCTCTTTTTATTTACCAACAGTTTTCTTGACTTTTTATTGCCCTTTCCTAGGCCTATATGGATTGCAGTGGTGGTCGTTTCTCAGGAAGTTATTCAGGAACCAGATGTTTGGCCCTATGTCATAACGTTCAGGGTAGGCCATAATTAGCCTATTGCTTACACAAACACAGGTGTGATGGAAGAAAAACCGAATGCTTCTCTGTCAAATCATGCTAGAATACATACTGTAGTCGTTCGCCATCAAACAAAATGGTAAAAAGTTGTGTCCCTTCCTTCCCCGAGGCACCTTCTTGATGGAAGTTCATTGGGCCGTTCGATTGTTTGGCCGACTCTGCTCTAGTTCGGCCTATGTTACCCCATGAAAGGAGTCAGTTTACGTATCAGTTTCAAAGTGATTAGCAAAGAAAAGCCTATCTACATGTAGTGCTGCATAACATTCTTGTGAAGTTATGGCCGAGGTTACTGAACGCGTGTTCCATCTGCGCCGTTCTGACGAATGTATATTGTGTACATTCATAATGCATCAGTGTGAGTTGGTTCATCTACCTTTGGCGCAATATGGATCATCGAATTACCGACAAGGAACCGATACCCTTGTGTTCAGATGCCGCGATTGCCGACCTGAGTTGACCGGTTCGTGAAGTGCCAGAGAAGTGTTGCTCAAGTTGGCCTAATATTATTCATTTTCGTGTATATTACACTTCTTATCGGCTGTCATTCAACTTAGGATCATTTCACTGTTTATTTCTTTGGCTTCTTTAAAATCTATGAAAACCTGTTGCAGGCCATGTAGGCCTACATGTATTTGCGTAAAACGTTGGTTTTCACATACTTGTCAAAGTTCACTTTTCCGAGGGAGAATGTTGACTGATCATGCCACAAACTGATCGAACGTCTTGTCCCTATTTATTTCTGTGTTCGATTGAAATCCTGGCGGTCAAATCAGAGGGCATGTTTGGGCTTACACAATATAAACATATGTCATGAGATTCGAATTTACATTGTAGCCTGAGAAGGTAAACACGCCATCAAAGAAAATATTAGAGTGCAAAGTCACTGCAGAAAGCGATTTATTGGCAAACTTACATTCGTTTTGGGCGTGGTTGAAAGTTTCACCAACTTAAAGGTATCAGATTTTTAATAAACAAAGGGTTCAAAATCTTTTGCCCCTTATCCTAAGTGACAGGGTCATTCCTAGAGAACGGCTTATGCTTCATAGCAACACATCTCCTTCACTGCTTCGTCTTTGATAAAAAATGGTTTGAAACCTATACACCGTTTTTATCAAGATCGCATTACCAGCAGGGAAAGGGCCAAAATTAGGGATCCGTGGCAACCCCAACGTCCACGTCCAGATTTCGATTCTAAAGAGTGGAACAATTATAAGAATGTTGACTAATGTATCAGTTTAGAAAAAAGGACGAAATCCACCTCACCAGGGGGTTCTTGTGATAACGCGCTCATTTATGCTTCGATGATTCTTTTAAAAAAGGGCTGGAAGTTGATCCCTGCAGTGTTTCCCTTTGAGGTCCGGATTTCAAAAGGGTCCAACTATCTCATGTCGCGCATGGCAACCCTTCAGATCCCTTTATCTCCTTTTCAAGGGAGTTAATGTTGATAAATTTCCCTTTTTTCTTTTTTTATATCACCAAACGCAGCCATGAGCCCTTCCGTCGTTTCTTCAGCAGCCTATTCAGCCGTCCCTTGCATTTTTTCCACGATTAAAAAAAAGGCAAGCAGATAAACTATTATTAAGGGATTAAAAGGGCTGAAATAGTAACCATCATTGACACACAGGTGTGGGTTGAGGGTTTCAAACCGAACATGATGGTATTTGCACGCTGCTAAAAATGGGAGAGGGCGCGAGGGTCGAAATTTTAGACGGTTTTTACCAGCATTTTTTAATGGAAGGTTTTTGACTGTTTTCACAATCGGTGGCCCTAGCAACGGCCAGAACTCAGAAAGATGGTCATTGAAATTCCTGTCGTTTTTTTTTTTAAAATCCCTCTTCTTTATATTTATGACAAGCTCAGCAAAAGAGGCAGAGAACCTGAAAAATTAAGATGGGTGTACATTCTTTGTACGTGTATTCGATGTTTTTGAACCAAGACGATAAATTCATCAAAGATTTATTTCCTTCGTTCCTTTTATATGCCAACACGTAGCGTCTCGAGGACCAATTGTTGAGTTCGTTCGAACGCAGAAGAGGACGGATCAGACCATGTGAATGCTGCATGTTTGTCAGTCTGCCAAACTCATAAAATTTGTACATGTACTTGTGATTTATTACCAAGGAAATTTACTTTCAATGCAGCGCAGCAACCTTTGCGAAGCAAGTGAGTGAAGGAAGTAGCAACTTTGCAGAATGCGTGGTTCGGTAAGGGTCGAAACATCTGCATGTTACAACGAGTAGGGCCAAATTCACCCATGGCTAAATGCATAACATTAGGTAGAAGGTTTTCCTTCAGGCAACTTTAACGTCACTTCTTTATATAGTCCAAAACGTTGTTCTACCAGAGGGTGAATCTATCCAGGGGCCGATCGGGCTGTGGCTGTTTTAAGGCGGTCTTTCTTTCCCGATCGGAGCTATTTCCATCTTCATGGAGATCATCCAGTCATGCCAGAACACATCTCAGAAAAAGCTCCAGAACTGGTCAGTGACTTGTCAGGTTAGAAGTAAAGGGAGTTAAGAAAACTGGCCAAGCTGGTACTTATTCTGAGAGGTGAGAAGAGAACTACGGTTTGCTGGGGATCACTTGTAGCCCCTTAATTCCCAGTGTCAGTGTCTTAGCCTTGGTCAGTAACAGCAGGGATAGAAGGAAAATCGTCGTTCGGAAAGTGAAGGGCCTCGGGGGAACCAGCGGGTCAGTTTTTGTCACGAAGGTTCTGCAGCCAAACGTCATTGAAGGCGAGAGTAGGGCTTGGTGTTTAGATTAGAACGACAACCACAACGTTCCCGCCGGTGTCACGTTCTCTGAATGCAGTCCAGTGGAAAGCGACCCTGGGAGCTGATCGGTGCTCTTCCAGGGGCCAGCTAAATGGCAATGACCTGCTGATTTTAACGATAATTTTACTAACCCGTGTATTCATATAAATCTGTATACTAATATTTTGCTGGTGTGGCTGTCCGTGCGGAACGGTCACAGCAACACCAGAAAGTGACACATGACATGATGTATCAGTTTTAAAGTAATTTATGGAAAAAATAATGACATACATGTAATGACGCTGACAATAGCGTACAGAGGAAAGGACTTTTGCGATGTGGCGGATGGTTACCTTTTTATAAGGCCGTACCCCACTTACAAGAATTGGTGGTGGGTGAAGAGAAATAATGAGAGCATAGGGACAGATTTGCAACCTGACGATAGTAACGGAGTCGATGATGGGATGAGTGCTTTTTGATGGTGTAGCCTACGCAGATGCGCGCGGGAACAGAACAACACGTTTGGCGTTTCAGAGTCACCAGCCTGCCGCTGAAAAGTTTGGTTGGAGCAGGACCGTGGCAACCTACCAGACGTCACCGAAAAAATGTTTTTCATGCAGATTTTGGCCAAAAAAGGTTAAATGTCAAAAAGACTGCACACACATACAAAGCTAGCTACTAGCTACGGCAAAACAACAAGAGGAGACATTGCCATACAGAAACACTGGCAGATGTTACACCTGCGTTCATATAAAGTGGCCAGAATGATGATAAACGGTGAGGCAGTGAAAATAATTCCAAATCATTGTGGATGCACCTGTTATAAAAATCTGAAAAAAAATACATGCCAATATTCATGCACTAATAGGCCTAAATGTTATATTTTTGCATGAATTTTTCATTAGAAAATCATTAGATTGAGTGATTTAGTACATAGCGACGAAAACAACAGTCAGGTTGGAGCAGGGCCGTAGCTAGCTGCCAGATGTCACCGAAAAAAGGTGTTTTTCATGCAGATTTTGACCGAAAAGGTTGTTGCAGAATGACAGACTGAGGTGTCCCCCCCCACACACACACAAAGCTAGCTACGGCCCTATCGGAGGGCTCATTAACCATCATCATGCATGAGTGGATCAGACAGAG
Source organism: Notospermus geniculatus (assembly GCA_002633025.1). Classification (NCBI taxonomy): domain Eukaryota; kingdom Metazoa; phylum Nemertea; class Pilidiophora; order Heteronemertea; family Lineidae; genus Notospermus; species Notospermus geniculatus. Next base: position 62,127 of record NMRB01002691.1, read on the forward strand.
AACCCTCGATGACGATTATTGATGACCACGACTTGTTGATCTCAGACGATCTCTGATTTGTCAACTTGATGTCTGATCCTTCGGCACATTTTAATGACAGGCCAATCGCTGTCATCCCCAGACACCAGAACGATATAATCAACACAATAAGTACCAAATCTCTTGCTTGAATAATCGCAATCAGATTGAGTCTGTGCCAAAATAACTTAATTGTTTGGCCACGTGCCTCTTTTGTCCATCTGCTCCTAAAATATCGGCTGAGTCATGTTCTGTTTGCACCAAAACAAAGGATGGAAGATTTTTCGCATCGAATGTTATTTCACGAGGTTTCTCCCAAGCAATTGTTCCCACGTACAATTCCTTTCTGATACAATAATAGATGATAAATTTGACTCCTCTAAAGCCAGTTCAAACGACGCCGTTATGTAATCTGAAAATATTCTTGGTGATGATGTTCCACAAGTCGGTGGAGATGCTATCATGCCCTATTATTACCCGACTTTCCCGCGGTCGTCGAGGACGTCCAGGACAACCAAGTGAGTCATGACCCCGTCCTTAAAGAATACTTTCCTCAAACTTTACTTCGCAGTTGGCGCTGCAACATTTTTTTTACCCAGACGAGTCATGGCTAGAAATAAAAAGAACATAGACTATATTGCCATTTGTTCTTAATTGCATCGTGTTAGTCGCTTAATTGCGGCCATATGATGTAAATGACAGCATGAAAGGGACCGTCTGACTGTGCCTTATGTGACTTTACAGACAAGAATAGTTTTATCGTCGTTACCAGGATAAAACAACAAGATATAAAGGTCAATTTTGACATTTTGGGAGTCATGAAGGGTCGGACCAACCTCACCGAGGTGACAAGCCCCGATGGTTCCTCTCTGCGCCACTAAAGTTCACATGCTTTCAATGTGACCTTGATAATTTCACCAAGGATTTTCTGACCTGTTGCGGTCGTCTAGACTCAGTGGACGGAACGATTTCGTCTAGACAAATGTTACGAGGTCCCATAATAGACTGGTAGTCATGGAATTCCGCCATTAAATATGAACTGCAAGCAATTAATGGTTTGCCACAGCCAAGATCGATGGTGGAGAGCAATTTCAAGGTCGATAAGAAGCAATTTGTCCTGATGGGAATTTGTTGCCAAAGATGGGGTAGTTAGTCATCCCAGCGAGATGAGATGATATCAGACAACCATCAAAAAGATCCATAAATTTTCGGAGTGAGACCTCAGATTGGAAGGTCTTTGTTTAGTACAATGAATAATTGTGTCGGGTCACTTTGGGCCGAACTGGTCATGGTCTGTCTTTCGGCGGTCGGTCATCCGCGTTTCTAGGATCATCCGCACATTGACAATACCGGTACAGAATAGGCGGGGATAATCCACGAACTTCACGGAACTTCCTCGCAGCATTTCGTCGCTGCTAAAGGGCTAATTTCGGAACTGTATGTCAGTGTTGAACTCTGGTGAGCGCATCTGGCAAGGGGAATGTCCCACTGCCGCGTCCAGGGTGATTCACTGCCCGCATGACGCACGACAGCGCTGCCGCAGTGACCAATCAGAATCCTCCTTGCGTCAGCTAGGCCCTCATAGCCAACCTCGGCAATCCAAGGTTTCGGCGCACTGGTGAAGAGACTGCGGGGCGCGGGCGTGAGTGAAGTTTGGTCGCGATTAGGCCCGGCCGCCCACGGATACTGCGTTGACGAAGTTCCGAGGTAATTGCAACTGATTGACAGAACATTCATTAGGCGTTCGTCAATTTT
>NMRB01002692.1:17632-43868 GCA_002633025.1 Notospermus geniculatus
GGGGGGGGGGGCACAACCCTGAGGGTTCGTCCTCAGTTGGCGCGCACACAAAGGGGACCTGGGGGCCTCCCCCGGGAAAATTTGAAAAAAAAAAGCTCTGAGATGCGATTTCCCAGCATCTTAGACATGAAATATTAGACGATTTCCAAAAAATGCAGTAAAAAATCATTGCCCCTCAAAAAATAGGGGGGGGGGGGCACGTGCCCCATGTGCCCCCCTCTAAATCCGGGCCTGTAGACTGATGCACATACATGTAAGAATAGGGAGCACCAATTGGTCACATGATGACTTATAGAGCAGAGGTGACACCTACAGAGGCTCACTGTTCGAGAGATACGGTTCACCAAGCAAGGCCAATCTCACCTTGAATCGTCATGAATAATAGGTGGCATCTGTGTACTATCAGTTCAAACCTACACGTATATTCTCGCGTGGTCTGCATGATCGGCGCTCCCTATTTTTGCACTCAAAAGCACATTAAAGCCTCACTGTATTGGATTGTACGATAAGTGTTAGGAGAGTGCAGGTAGAGGTCTCATAGCCTCGTGAAGGTCCCCAAAATATTTGCTTGATACGTACTTCAAAGAATCAAGCCCTAAGTTTCCAGCAAACATCGAAAAAACTGCAGGCAGAGCTCTAATGTATTCAGATAGACAACCGTACATTTTACACTACACTAACGTCGGAGGACGCAAGCACTTTCTGAATTCAATACAGTGAGGCTTCAATTGTATTCAGAAAAAACGTCTTTGTTTAACTTTGACAATAAATACACGTATAAATAATATAGTCGTTAAATTTTAATTCATTGATCGAAATGTGTTGTGCGTTTCATTCCGGGTCTTGGAAGTAGAATACGAACGAGCAAGTTCAATAGCTCCAAAGGCAATTTTGGATGTCTCTCCCCAAGATTCTGGGGAGGACGGTGGATTGTACACATTAATGTAGAACAATGGACAGCACAAGTGTTTGAATGTACAGCTTTATCGATACAGCGGTATTACAGGACAGACCGGAGAGTAAAATATGAAGAGAAGATATGGGCTGAATTTACAAAGGCTGTTTCGCTTAGTCAGCGTTTGAGTTCATAAGGCCTAGAAAAGCACTGTTTTGATGCGTGCACGCTGACTCCTGTCACACCTGTGGCGTTTACCCGCAGGATAATCACCCACAGGATAAAGATATCAAACCCCTAAACCTGCGGTTTAATACCAGACATCCGGAATGCGGTACAGGGATACGGAATCCCCAGCGGAAGCGATTATGTTGTATGCGAAATGTACTGCATTTTCCGCTTCCGCGTTCCGCGTGTCAGCTAAACGTAGCTCAAGGCTTCCTGTACATAGAAGTATACGGTATTCGGTATTTGGTGCACGTTTCGTAATGCACGCGTATACTAGAAAACGAACAAGCTTATTTAACATAGCCCTATACGAGGAACGGTGCACGCTATTCGCGTATACAAGGAATCGCGCTTGCACGATTTTTCCTCTGCGTATACTGACCGTGGTCAGGAGAATGGGCATAGATTGGTCAGTTTACTCATTTCTAAATATTTTTTTCGTTGATTTTCAGCAGAAATATATTCTCGGCAATCAAAATCAAAGTAAATATTGGTATTCATAGTGTCTGATTGTGAAACAAAGTTCAGGTTCGATAATTCAGCAAAGGAAAAAAATATTTTACAGAGTGCCCCCAAAATGCTAACCCTTTCTCGGTCACTCGGGGGTTGGGTGTAAAAAACGTCCTGACACATCCTCTACATGACTTAGTACTTTCCGTCAATGCAAATCGAACGACCAAATTGCCGAGTTCAGCCCAGCGTATATCTATATTATAATTGACGGTGGCGCTTTAACTTCGAACACGAACTCCTCCGTGGTTTCTGATCGAAATGGCACCATTTTCACAGGAAGTGTTGAAAATGACATGGGGGTGGCCCTTAAGCGGGTGGCATTACACTTTTTTACCCTTAAGCGAATAAAATGCAGGAAGAAACTTCCAATGATTTGCAATGCCCACTAGCCTGGTTTCGATGGCCACCGTGTAGATGGCGCTGCGTACGCAACACCATCTACACGGTGGCCGACGGAACCAGGTATAATGCATTGTCTTCAACCAGGCAGGGTGATCAGAAAATAGGAACTTCAACACATAAAACTGCTGCCATCTGCTTCTCATAGGCCTAGATTATTGTCCGAGGAGTTGGCCCCCACTACATTTTCCTCCCACACAGAGACGTCCAGCAAAATGCCATCCTCTGGCCACATGCATCCTGTGAATGTGCTCGCCACGGGTACCATGCTAGTCGTATATAAATCGCCGTGTCCGTATACCGTATACCATATAGAGTATACCGAATACCGTATACTTCTATGTACAGGAAGCAAGGCCCCTATTGCATAGAGCTATACGCTATTCGGTATTCTAGGCACGTTTCATGGGGCACGCGTATAGTTTGAATCGAGCAAGGTTATTTCCATGAGTGGTTTACATAAGGTTAAACTATTCTGAGGGCACGCTATTCGCCTTTTGTCGTATTGTGCATGTCCAATTTTTCAGCATATTCCGAATACCGAATACCGAATAGCGTATGGTGTCTCCCCATTTCGCCTTCCCCCAGGTGTACAGATGACCAGCTTCTTTATTGTTGACAATGCCAGGAATTAAAATTGATTTTAACCCAGTGTTTGCAACTTCCTGCCCGGGGTCCATCGGTTGCATGCTGTGTTTGCAACATCCCACCCATGGTCCATCGGTAGCATCATCCAGTGTTTGCAACATCCCTCCCAGGGTCCATCAGTAGCATCCAGTGTTTGCAACATCCCACCCACGGTCCATCGGTAGCATCCAGTGTTTGCAACATCCCACCTAGTGTCCATCGGTATCATCCAGTGTTTGCACACATCCCACCCAGGGTCCATCGGTAGCATCCATTGATTTTAAATTTATTTTACTGGGCTTTGAAAAATACATATAATACAACATTTTAATGGTGAACTGGTGAAATGGTGAGTAGGTGAAATGGGGGTAGGCGAAATGGTGTGCAGGCGAAATGGTAAGTAGGCGAAATGGGTGTAGGTGAAATGGGGAATAGGCGAAATGGAAAATAGGCGAAATGGGGAATAGGCAAAATGGGGAATAGGCGAAATGGAGAATAGGCGAAATGGAAGTAGGCGAAATGGGTGTAGGCGAAATGGGGAATAGGCGAAATGGTTACATTTTGTAGGCGAAATGGTAAATAGGCGAAATGAGTGTAGGCGAAATGAGGCCCCTATTACAAAGAGCTATAAGGCCCTGTAACACTTCTGCGTATTCTAATTCCTTATGAGTTGCGCATTGACATTATTTTCAAACGCAATCATACGCACAATACGCACCTCATATACATCTCAATTGTTTTGTGTAAGTATTATGTACGCAGACATGCGCACAGTGCAGCCCAGTACGCCGGAAAGCTTTGGTTATGCAGGTCATAAGTTAAGGCCTTGTCACACTTCTACGTATCCTAATTCCTTATGAGTTGCGCATTGAATTTATTTCATACGCATTCGTACGCACAATACGGACCTCATATGCATCTCAATCGTTTTGTGTAAGTTTTGTGTACGGAAGCATGCGCATAGTACGGCCCAGTACGCAGCAAAGCCATGCTGCGCACGCTGTTACGCAGGTCATAAGTTATAAATACGCAGTGTATCTGTCTCGCATTGGTCGAAGCGCGGTACGAATACGCAATGTGTTCGTGGGGATAAGCGGTTCATACACGGTACGCTGACCGGTGTACGCACCCCCCCCCCTCAGCCCCGTATATTGGACGTACATACAGTATATTTGCAGCGCAGATACAATGCACGCTGAACGAACACATAGCGAATGCCGACGCATTGCACGAATTTTCGCATTGCACGATCGGGCAGCGCATTTACTTATTTGTAACGTATGAGAAACACAGTGGTAGCGTACAGATAGCGGACTTGCCGTACATCCAGTGTACGGTAGTGTTGCGCACTGCATACGCAACTCATACGCACCTCATACGCAATGGGTGCGCTGAATTCATTACTTATATGCTAGATTTGCGTCGCACATACGTCAAAGTAATCGAAAAAGTTGGAAATTTTGAGCGTACGGCTGCATATTGAAAAAATTTTAATAAGGAACTCATAAGGACTTGATATACGCAAAAGTGTGATAGGGCCCTATGAGAAGTCATCGAGGTGTAGGCTACCGAACACATCAGTACTGCAGAGGAAACGTACATCGCTTTAAAAGATACACTCGGCAAATCCTGCTTGATAAGGCGATTTTCGAGGGTTAGTGAGACCCCCTTTCTCCATAATCTGCCTCGCCATAGGCCTACATTTGTAAAAGAATACACTAGGGCCAGGCCTACATGCATTCGACTCACCGAAAAACCCACTTCATCAGGCTGCCACTTTACAATATGAAACTCCAGAAAAGACTCAAGTTTCATAATGAGGTACCCGCGGAACTAACGTCACGACGCGGCGCTGTGATCGATGCACCCGAAGTTTCTTTTTTCTAACGTTATTTCCATTTATTTCTAGAGTGAAAATAACCCGTTTCTGTTGGTCGCCTGGCAGTAAACTTACATCATCCTGTAGCAGATGAAAATTTCTTAAATCGCCTTGCTTTTTTCCTTAAAATGAGGAGATAGGTTGGCGATAAAAGCAACGTTTTTGTCTCATTTTTCCTGTAGAAAAATGTACAGGTCACTTTTTCATGACGCAACGTCAACACCTAAAATGACGTCAATGACGTCGCGACGGGTCAGTCGATCACATCGCCACCGCGTAGCAAAGTTTGTCACGCGGGTATCCCATTGCAAAGTGGCAGTCTGACAAAGACCCCGGTTGGGGTCGACAATGGGGATCGCGCATTTTTTTATCCCGACAGGTCGGCGCTGCGAGCGATGTGACCTGAGCGACGTCATTGACGTCATTTTAGGTGTTGACGTTGCGTCATGAGAAAATGACCTGTACATTTTTCTACAGAAATAATGACACAAAAACGTTGCTTATTATCGCCATCGAATCTCTTATTTTAAGAAAAAACGTAATGAGATTAAATGAAAATTTCATCTGCTACACGATGATGTAAGTTTTACTGTCGGGTGACCAAAACAAACGGGTTATTTTCATGCCAGAAATAAATGGAAATAACGTTAGAAAAACGACATTTTGGTCACAACGCTCGCAGCGACGCCGTGTGGTGCTAGTACAGCGCCGTCCTCATTTGCAAGTATTCTGGAAATTGACTTTCTGTATATTATCACTATTGTTGTTTGGGTTCCGTTAAAGCGAATCGATAGCGGATTTTGTTTACATTTGGCTGGTGTTTGTAAACACAAAATTCAGCCAATCAAAATGCACGAAACTTTCTTTGTTGACATTCTGGAAAAGTTTGTTTACATTTTTTCCTGAAAATTCGTCCCCTTTCAAATTCTATTTCTAAATCAATTTTTTTCGCTTTCGATTCGCTTTAAGTAAGTTCCAGGATAAAAAAAATACTCATATTTATCGCCCCGCCCGTGCCTAAAATCAGCGCCATGCCTCTCAAATTTTCCGTCCAAAAAGTACAACATCAACACCAGGTATTTTACTCTGTGCAAATGCCCCCCCCCCCCACTGACACGCTCCTTTGGCCCTTGCTTGCGCACCTGGATAGGTTATAACGTCCTCCAAGGTTATAACAAACAATTGGCATATTTTGCTTGCCCAATAGCCAAACGTGCTGAATAATATGGCAAGCACATATCCTGATTAATATTCATTAGGGGGCGTGACATGCTTGTCAAATAGGGACAGTTTTTAGCATTAGATGGCAAGCATGCTTGTCAAATAAGGACGAAAAAGGAAACTGCTTGGCAAGCATGCTTGCCAAATAAACCCGGCCAAAATTAAACACACAGTTCGGAAGTTGCGCTGTGTTCCGGGTTTTCATAACCAGCAACAGCTACGATAGTGGAAAGTTTTGTTTGCAGCAGCGACGAGAGTGACAATGATGCTGACGTCGACGATTCAATGAGTCAACCGCAAAACATGAAAAGGCTGGTTTAGCCGGCAGTCAACGACGTTCAGGAGGTACACTGCTAAGTCCTCATCAGTGGTACAACAATTTTCTGTCTTCACCCGCCGCCATCTGGCTAAAATTGCAGCAGTGACGCGAGTTCTCTGGTCAGCCTTCTCACACTTTGGTTTTTTCGAAGCCATGTTTGTTGTTAGTCTGTCGATCTCGTTGTCGGAAATCTCCGTGAGATTTTGAAATTTTTCCGGTAGTAAACACTAATGTCGCCCAAATTCATTGAAATAATATTACATGTAATAAAATAGATTGTTCATGAACCATTTGCTGTATAAAACATCGACGATACCGTAATTTGATGGTTCAAAGATGCTAGAAATCACACGAGATCAGTTTCAAGAACCCCGCCAGCTATGAATGAAATTGGGGTGCTATCGCGGGTCGCGATAGTTGAACGAGATTTCATTTTCAACCTCGTGCTTACATCGCTTTAAGGCTAGCCCAAACCCATGGTGACCATGGCAACCGCAGAAGCTCGTTTACTTTATTTCGACATAGTCGTGCACAACCTGCTGTATGGCGTCGCGAGTTCCGAGAACGACTCCGAGATCAACTCGAAGTGGGAGTGGGAGTCGGGCGGCTACGCAACCTCTCTACTTCGTTACGATGCCATTGCGTTTGTGACGGAACAGTATTCACACGGGATTCCCATAACCGCCCGGACAAATGGCCGCTATCTAGGCCTAACCATTTTCAATGAGCGCTATTGGCTACATGTAGAACGAGGAGTAGGCATGGCGGCTACATTGAATAATTGGTGCAATCTCGTACCCAGAGTTCAATGCCACATTAAACTCTGGAAAGGGCTAGACCGGTACAACTTTTGCACAGTGCAAATGCATTGTCACGGCGGATGAATTTCTGTTGCACAAACGATTGCGTAGGGATTCGAAAGAGTTCGTACTTTGTTCCTCAATAAAACATTGAATACCCAACGGAATGTTAAATTTTAGTATTTTTACAAATACACATGGATGAGGTCATGTTGGTATATCGTACCTCAAGTAAGTTTCCGTGAATGTGATTGGCCGGGAGCGGTCACGTGACCGGTGGACATTTCGGCATGTTCGCCCGGAAAATATTTCCGGTTGGAATGTTTTCCCGCAAAATGCTTCGAGACGGCCCCACGTCCGCCATTTTGTTTCTCGCTTCAAATGACACGGCGGTTTTTCAATCAAAATCGTCGAAATACCAGTCAATATTGTCAGCTTTTGTGATCATCAACAGCATGGGGTAACTGTTAACATTTTCCTGAACACAATAGCCCAAACTTGTCGCACGTTAGCTCACAATTTCAAAGAAATGAGCAAGCGAACGGCGCCAATGTGGGTCCAGTGTCGTGCGTTCATCTAGGTCCGCATCGACATTACATCAGGCGGGGTGCAGCGCAATGCGGATCATTTGAGTGATGATAAACGCCACGAGAACTTCACTCTGATGACTTTCGGTACGATATAAAAAATGGTGCCCGTCGTGTCGGGCGGTAGAGCGAAATGTCACCCCTCGAAAGCAATGTTGCCCTCGGCTGGCGCCTCGGGCAACATGGCTTTCTCGGGGTGACATTTCGCTCTACCGCCCGACACGACGGGCACCATTTTTATAATGTCATGTATGTGGCTCAGTTTGTACTGGAACAAATTCTAATTTTCGGTGTGATTACTTTATCAAATAATATGTAAAATCGATGAGCACAAGAATCTTGTGCTGGGTTCAGCCCTTTTCAGAGGTCTTTGCCAAGGAACGATGGTGGCGACCTCTTCAGATTGTAATATATTGGTGTAGATGCCATTGGTGGATCGAGAAATCACTCTCAACGACTGACATTGAAGTTGACCTTCGGACTCCCCGTGAAGTTTCGTCGTCTATCTAGAGGACAAAAAGACTGTAAACTAAATTTTTGGTTGTTTTGCAAAACAACACATAGAAGTGGAAGCAGACATGCTTGGTTCAAATGTCCGAGGTAAAATCGTAGCAGAGTGCTTCAAAAAAGTTATATTCGGTTGGAGTATTCTGAAACCAGATTTAGTGCACGAAGGAGCACGTTCGTCCCTGATATGTGCCGCCATGTGTTTGCACGAGGACTGTTCAACAATTAACTTTTTCCACAATGACACAGGACTTGTCTGTCTGTTGCACAAAAAGAAAGGAACATGTATGGAGAAAGAGGAGGCGTTTGAATGCCAGGGAGCCCGGATGTATCAGAAAATGGTGAGTATACGCAGTTTGCGAAATTAGCGACCGCCATTTTGTTTCTGGATTTGCCATTGCTTGGACATTTTCAATGGGATTTTGCACTGTCAGAGGCTTTCAAAAAAAGAAAGGTCATACGGTAAAGCCAAAGCCACTTAGAACTGCATTAAGTTATTTTAGCAAGCAAAGCAAGCAGCGTATAAAATATATTCGAAATGTATTTGAAAAGTTCGAAAATTCGGCTAATTTTTCAAAAAAATGGTGGTCGCTAATTTAGCAAACTGTGTATTTCGTTGTGTTTATATTGGGCACGTAATGGCCCTAGTTTCACATCTGGGGCCGTATATGCACCAATAAGAAAATGGCGCCCGCCATGGAGGGGACAGACCGAAATGTCACCCCGAGAAAACATTGTTGACCGAGGCCGCCGAGGTCAACAATGTTTTTTCGAGGGGTGACATTTCGGTCTGTCCCCGACATGGAAGGGTGCCATTTTCCATATCGTACACCGGTAATGCGTCACAACCCGTCTCTGCGGCTGTGTCCGGCAGCGACGGAATGCGTGTCCTGGGATAACACACACCAATCCATCCTCACCGACTGACGTACTCTGGTATGCCCACATAACCTAGCTGAGCGTAGCCTAGCTGAGGTAATAAAACCACCGAGACTGATTTTTTTTGTTCTACCATTCAGATAAAATTAGGACAATACCGTATCCCTGGAAAGTTAGCGCTTATACCGCCCGTGGAAGGACGGCAATCGCACATTATTTTCCACCCAACGCAACCTCTAGTTATATTTTTAAAGGCACTTGCTGGTGCGTGGTCTAGGCTACTTTCGTATTTTCTCGGTGCAAAGAGTGCTGGTTGTCTACTAAGGTACAATGTGACATTTTACAAAAATGCGATGGGCAGGTCATCTTTCCCTGCATATAGGCTAAATTACATAATATTAACCGAGGTTAGTGGTAGAACTAGACAAAATCGTAAATCTCATATGAAGCCTTCTATGATTTTATTTGATTTTAGAAGTGGCAAATATGTTGGTCGAATAAACCTGAATACCAGGAGGGAGTGTTTAGAATGGAATGGCCCTAAAGACATGGTAGTTGCATTGTGGAAGGTTCAGGATAACATGGAAGGGATCTCTGTAGTTTGTTTCCTACACGATGCATTATTAATGATGGCTTACAGTTTCATCTTGGAATCTACGAAAAATGGCTTTGTTTTCCATTTATCACAAAATGCTTCGGCAAAAACGAAGCGACCTTCGGGACTTTTCGATGCCAACGGCTTCATGGGAATGTTTTTTCTTGCGCTTGACGTATCACTGTTTATTGCATCGAAGCACGTGATAAGAGTATTCAACTTACACTTATCAAAATCCGCTGGTAGAAAGTCACACTCGACGAACGCCATTAAAATTCCCGGGGGTAGGTTTCATCATTTAGGACATGATTATTCAACTAGAACCTATATTTTCCGTTTTGACATGCTTTCATACACAAAAATTAGTGTAGTTGAAATAGTCAACTGCGTCAATGGAAAAAGCGACGTGACGCTCAAGCATATGACAGTACGATGGCCCGTACTAAGGCGGAAGTTTTACAGAAATTATTTGAAACCCGGTGATATTTTTAGAACGTTTGTCATGACAATCGAAAAATCCAGATACTTACTTATAGACATGCAAATTGGTTCAAAATGGATGATTCGTGCAGTTGATATATTAGAACCTGCTCGCTGATAGGCCAATTCGTGCAGTTGGTATATTAGAATCTGCTCACTGAGAGGCCGATTCGTGTAGTTGATATATTAGAACCTGCTCGCTGATAGGCCGATTCGTGAAGTTGATATATTAGAATCTGCTCGCTGATAGGCCGATTCGTGCAGTTGATATATTAGAATCTGCTCGCTGATACGCCGATTCGTGCAGTTGATATACTGTACCCGCGCCCCAATACCGTCCTGGGCGGGAAATCAGAGTAGGCGGCCGATTGTCATGTGGGCCGAGCTTTGTACGGTCGGTATTGTATAGAAATTGCCGTCAAGCGAATAGGCCCTATTGTATGCAACAGCAATTTTAGCATGTCAAAACTTCGCGGCGCTCTGGTGATTCACGGACTACATCAAGTCATGGTCTGATAATCTTACAATGAGGCCTGTTGCATACCAATAGGGCCTATTCGCTTGACGGCAATTTCTATACAATACCGGCCGTACTAAGCTCGGCCCACATGACAATCTACCTCCTACTCTGATTTCCCGCCCAGGGCGGTATTGGGGCGCGAGTACTGTATTAGAATCTGCTCGCTGAGAGGCCGATTCGTGTAGTTGATATATTAGAACCTGCTCGCTGAGAGGCCTACTTTTCCGTTCCCGCGGCTTTAGGTCATGCTCGAGAGAGTAGCACGTTAAAGATAATGTATCAAGACTTCATTGTTTACATTCAATGTTTGTAAACATGGATGTTTACATATGTTATTTTGGACTTTTGGAACACGCCAACCTACCAAATTGAATACTTTTGGTGTCAACAGAATTTCTAGAGTGGTATGCCACCAATAAATTATAAGGGTCACACCAAAGACGCGCGGCAAAAAATGACGCGCGCTCGCCGCCGCGATTAACAAAAACCCAGTTTATGAGACAAAAACTCAGTTTATGAGACAAAATCCTAGTTTTTGTCATTAATGTACAAACGGCTTGCCATAGTCGCCAGGGTCTGAACCAAGCGCGAGTTGGGGAGCCGGTTGTGAAGACCCTGGGTGCGAGGATGTACAACATGATCGAGTAGCTTGAGATGGCCTCTTCCGTATTGACATGTACCAGGGCCAGCAATGCTATGGCTTCGGCGCTGGCGGAAAAAATCAAATACACTGTACATGGACATGTACAAATACAAACTCTATTCGTACTTAACCAACATTTGGGTATTGCAGGAGTTTAATCGAGTTCAGTACCAATTTAAACATCGGGCACCTTTTATTCCGCCTCTGAGTCTTTCGGGGCTTGGAATATGGTTTTTTGATCGCATAACTGGGTATCTTGGTGCCGCTAAAGTCTCTGAAGTGGCACCAATTGTTAGTTTGTCACTTTACCAGATGAACAACGGGAAATTCTGCCTTACCAAGAGACACACGTTACGATTGTTAAGAGGAATGATTTCATACACGTCTTATGGAAAATATTTCGGCCTTATCGTCAAGAAAGGGCACCGTTCGCGTGAGAATCACCTTTACGATCTATCGAATGGTACATTTCAGGGAATCCTTGTCATACCTGAGGAAAACTCATGTTCAAGATTTGCTGATTTTGAAACCTCTTTTTGGTTTGACTCGACACTTATTATCTGGTGCAGTGTAAAGGGCACTGTCATAGCAACAGTTTATTACCGGTATGTAATAAAAATGTCTCAATTTATTTTACTTGACAAGAAGAAAACTGTCTCTTTCGTCTCCATAGTGATTTGTACTTGTCATGACATCATTGCTACTGTAAAGGTTCGCAAGTACACGTATTTAGTCATGTTATTTGATCCTCAGAGAGGATACCAGCCAAACATACACAAAATACAACATTCACACTGGCCTGGTCGTCATGTTACAACAGTAGAAATGCGTTTCATTCCTCGGTCGGATATGTGTCTCCCTTGCCTTATTGGTTTACCAGGTCCTACCGCTGTTTGCTTTCGAAGCAATCCCAAGCCTTTGCACGGCCTTGTCAAATTTTCACCTCGAAGGAGTCCAGTCGATGAAATTCAAGCCCTATTCCCCCGTATCGTTATTACAAATAGTCAAGATTTTTTCAGATTCAACGCACAGGACGGGAGAGTGTTTCACTTTATACCACAGAAAGACACGAAGGGAACGGTCCTAAAATCAGTTCACATATTTCGAGGACTCCGTATACGTGTTAACTGAATTTAAGGAGGATTTTTACTATCCCTCTAGCGGCAGTAAGACAAACTGGAAAGAAACATTACTAAATGTAGGCCTACATCGGGTCCACTCGCCGACAACGTACTTTTTATACTTGTACATGTAGCATCATAAAGACATCAAACCCCCATAGTAACTGGGATAGCCATCTCCAGAGATCAGTGGAGCGACCTTCAACCTCGGCCCCAATCACACTGAGCTATAGTCTGTTTAAATAATCTGGAGCTCGATGGGAGGACCTTTGGTTGTCAGGCAGACCTTGGTATTGTTGATGAAGTCTGGCTATTGAAATGCGTTTTATTGACAGGATACTTCCAGCCAATCCCATGCCTATGCCTAGTGTTCAGTTTCAAATCAAGGCCTAGTTGCATGTTCTATTTCGAACCAAGGTTCAGCTGGTAAAGGGCCTGTCACACTGAAGTAGTTGTCAAAACATCCTGCCCCGTCCTAAAAAATCGTAAAACGGGCTAGAACGTGTAACCCTTGGCCAAATAATGCATTGATGTTCTGGAGCATCCTTCTCGTCCATAAAGTTCGTAGAAAGACTGTAAAAAGTTGTCACTACGTCCACTCCGTTCGCACACGGTTTGAGCCCGTTCGGCAAAATGTTCAAGAACGTACTGAGAACTAGCTCAGTGTGATTGGGGTATTACGAACTTCATGGACGGGAAGGGTGCTCCAGAACATCCAGGCATTATTTGGCCACGGGTTACGCGTCCTGCAGGCGATCCCCCAATCAGATTCTTTGTTATACCCCCACCACACTGAGCTAGTTCTCAGTACGTTCTTGAAAATTTTGCCGAACGGGCTCAAACTGTGTGCGAACGGAGTGGACGTAGTGGCAACGTTTTACAGTCGTTTTACGAACTTCGTGGATGGGAAGGGTGCTCCAGTACATCGAAGCATTATTTGGCCAAAGGTACACGTTCTAGCCCGTTTTACGATTTTTTTAGGACGGGGCAGGACGTTTTGAGAACTACTTCAGTGTGATGGGGGTATTAGGCGTTTGGGTCTGTGTTACCACCTGCCTGATTGGTTGAACGCTTTCCGACGCGTTGCTTACGCGCCAGTCTGTCACCGCCTTAAGCAAAACTCGCCTGCAGCCCCACACATTCAATAGGCCTAAAGCCGGTAATTTGATCTACTGCGGTTCTTGGAACTATTTGAAATCAATTAAAGGTGAGATGGATTTCCACTTACCCAGGCCTAATCCTGGCTAATATCGATAAAGGCCTAACTACAAAATACTGAAGCACCTGCATGTTGGGCTGTTGGCTCAGTTGCCATAACGGACCGGGTGGTCAACGGAAAATTTTCCGAGAAGACTCTGTCGCATTCGAGTGTGACGGCGTGCGTCAATTTAGCAGCTACCGAAACCACTCTCCAAAGTTCTTCTCCCAAAGACGTGCGGGCTCATTTTTGGCTTTGCCGCCAACTACGTTACCTCACTTTGTGGAGGAAGAAATCCCTGGGGACGAGATTGTGTTACCTACGTACGCATGGGAAATTAAGCCCCCAAAAAACCTCATAAAAACCTAAAAGAGCATTATGAGGTTTTTAAACGCCTCCAAAAATAGTGTATGTTCATTCGAGAAAGGTATGTAGGTCATTCAAGAAAAGAAATTGCTATAACGCTATCAGTAAATCAGGACCTACTTCCCGTGCGGCTATCATTCCATGGCTGGGTTGCACAAAACTCATGTTAGCGCTAATTGTTAATTGCAATCACCTAGAGGTACAATTTGGTGGACTTCGGAAAACATATATATGGCTAACCCCAACCAAAACCTTTCGAGGATGATCTAATCCAAACCCTAACCCTAGCCCCTAACCCTAACCCCTAAAATCCCTTTGAAAAACCCTTTTGTACCTCTAGCGGATTGCATTTAACATTTACCGCGCTAACTTGGTGTTAGCGCTAACACCAAGTTAGCNTTCATTCGAGAAAGGTATGTAGGTCATTCAAGAAAAGAAATTGCTATAACGCTATCAGTAAATCAGGACCTACTTCCCGTGCGGCTATCATTCCATGGCTGGGTTGCACAAAACTCATGTTAGCGCTAATTGGTAAGTGTTAATTGCAATCACCTAGAGGTACAATTTGGTGGACTTCGGAAAACATATATATGGCTAACCCCAACCAAAACCTTTCGAGGATGATCTAAAATCCAAACCCTAACCCCACCCCTAACCCTAACCCCTAAAAATCCCTTTGAAAAACCCTTTTGTACCTCTAGCGGATTGCATTATGGCTAACCCTAACCAAAACCTTTCGAGGATGATATAAAATCCAAACCTTAACCCTAACCCCTAAAAATCCCTTTGAAAAACCCTTTTGTACCTCTAGCGGATTGCATTTAACATTT
Source organism: Notospermus geniculatus (assembly GCA_002633025.1). NCBI lineage: Eukaryota > Metazoa > Nemertea > Pilidiophora > Heteronemertea > Lineidae > Notospermus > Notospermus geniculatus. Next base: position 32,240 of record NMRB01002692.1, read on the forward strand.
ACCGCGCTAACTTGGTGTTAGCGCTAACTTTATGTTAGATGACGTAAAAAGACAATGGATTTTTACGTCATTTAACATAAAGTTAGCGCTAACACCAAGTTAGCGCTATCGTGAGTTTTGTGCAACTGGGCCATCATTTCACCAGTTTTTGCACACTCTAGAGAGATGCAGTAGCGCTCTTCGACTAAAAGTTTCATGCTGTTGGGGAGGGAAATTATTAATTTTGAAAGACCTCATCAACGTTAGAGTTAATTTCTCGGAAGAAATTAGATCCTTCATGATCGATTTCAGGACAGCTGTTTTCGATGTGCGTCAATGTATGAGGCCGACCTCGTCCACAGCAGAAATACGTAGGCCTAGCCTACGTCGTCTGTGCACTGCCTTGTGTGCATAACGTACGCAGTCAGGTGCACAATCAATGACCACCGATATGAGAGCGAGGTTATTTCGAAACAATAGTCCTATTAACGTTTTTATGCCATTTATCGTACGGTATCTAGACCCACATGTATCCGTGTCGTTTTAGAGTCTCGCAACGGGCCAATGTCTCTGACAGTGATTTGGATAGGCCTACATTTCCTGACTCCAGTATTCATTAACATAAAGCCCATAACAGGATATCAAAATGAGGACACACTGACGGGAACTTTACTTCTCGGATACGGTAGGAAAACGCCACCTGGTGGTTCAATAAGTCACCAGCCGACGAATGTAACCGTTTCAATAGCACTATTCCTAATGTTGGAACTGGTAGGTTGCCTTTTGTATGTTTCCTATTTTGGTAGCCCGCGCAATTTTTGATGGGACCGGATTCACCAGGCTTCAATCATGGGTGGTAGGAGGGGGTGATCCATATGTTCTGGGCCGACCGCACACGTTTTAAAGTCAAGACGAACCGCCGTCAGAACCGTCCTCGTGTGAGGCCCGCTTATCGGCGATTTAGTTTGGGAAAATGCGTTATAACTAACTGCCGATAGGCGTCGGTACCACTGTCGGACTTTCTGTGTGGTCGGCCCAGATCGCTGGCCATATCATCCTCACCTTGCCTGGTGTTCTGCCCGCCCGCTTTACATGTATGCCTAGGGTTGGAACACATTTCCATTTGGCAGTTTATGTACTCATTTCACTTTGCTGGCCATGCCCAAAAATCATTCACAAGAGCCACGAATGTTTAGGCCTACTACGAAAAGGGCCTACAGGAATACCGAACTAAGCCTAAACACGTGCGACGTTTTTTACTACGGCTGTTAGTCTCACTCTCAAGACTAGCACACTTCTTCGCAAACGTTTGCACTGATGACGTTTTCTGTTTCAGAAAGATAAGGAACAACAGATCTCTGTGACAGCCGCCATGGATATGAAGTGGAACGACAGCAGGTTGACCTGGAATCAAACTGCGCATGACAACATCCGGGCACTGTCGATTTCAGCAGACGATATATGGACTCCGAAAATTGGTCTGATGAACAAGTAAGCATCCTTTGCTAAATCTCTTCAATAATGACTATTGTCAGCTTGAGTTGGTTGCAGTGCGTTTTGGTTTTTTGTTCACCACTGTATGCATGAGGTAGGCCTGCCTCAGTATCCCTCCCCTACGTGATAAGGCTGGTGTCCTGTCCAACCGACAGCCAGTGGTTACACCGCGGCTGGACTGATACCATGTCGAAACCATAGCTGACAAAAATGGTTGCCATCCTTTTCATCACTTGAGAAGTTCAACGCGCTGTTGTGGCGTGACCAACCCTTCATCAAGTAAGGTACCATGCTTCAACTCATTCTTTTATGTGTGGCAACAGTCTCAATGCCTGATTCATTTGGTAACTTAGATCATTCAAATAGATAGATTTGAACAGTCTCGCGAGCATGCATTGAAACGTCTGAATACTAATCATTATCTACTAGACAAACTAACACTGAAAGAAATTTCCTTCTCTGGATGAGTACTTTAGGNCCTCACCTTGCCTGGTGTTCTGCCCGCCCGCTTTACATGTATGCCTAGGGTTGGAACACATTTCCATTTGGCAGTTTATGTACTCATTTCACTTTGCTGGCCATGCCCAAAAATCATTCACAAGAGCCACGAATGTTTAGGCCTACTACGAAAAGGGCCTACAGGAATACCGAACTAAGCCTAAACACGTGCGACGTTTTTTACTACGGCTGTTAGTCTCACTCTCAAGACTAGCACACTTCTTCGCAAACGTTTGCACTGATGACGTTTTCTGTTTCAGAAAGATAAGGAACAACAGATCTCTGTGACAGCCGCCATGGATATGAAGTGGAACGACAGCAGGTTGACCTGGAATCAAACTGCGCATGACAACATCCGGGCACTGTCGATTTCAGCAGACGATATATGGACTCCGAAAATTGGTCTGATGAACAAGTAAGCATCCTTTGCTAAATCTCTTCAATAATGACTATTGTCAGCTTGAGTTGGTTGCAGTGCGTTTTGGTTTTTTGTTCACCACTGTATGCATGAGGTAGGCCTGCCTCAGTATCCCTCCCCTACGTGATAAGGCTGGTGTCCTGTCCAACCGACAGCCAGTGGTTACACCGCGGCTGGACTGATACCATGTCGAAACCATAGCTGACAAAAATGGTTGCCATCCTTTTCATCACTTGAGAAGTTCAACGCGCTGTTGTGGCGTGACCAACCCTTCATCAAGTAAGGTACCATGCTTCAACTCATTCTTTTATGTGTGGCAACAGTCTCAATGCCTGATTCATTTGGTAATTTAGATCATTCACATAGATAGATTTGAACAGTCTTATCGCGCATGCATTGAAACGTCTGAATACTAATCATTATCTACTAGACAAACCAACACTGAAAGAAATTTCCTTCTCAGGATGAGTACTTTAGGGTACTAACAGGTCTGTCCCTGAGATGAGTAGAAAGGTACTCATAATGAGATTCTATTCTGCTCATAGTGAGTAGGTAAATACTCATAATGAGTACATGTATTTATTTCTTTGCAAACCAAATATCAGGTTACCCCATACAAAGTAGAAAATGTCCACCCTTATTATCCTCTTCTAACTTTTCAGTATTGATGGTTCGCAAAAACTAGCAGACGATGATCTCTCGCAATGGCTGACGGTCTACGCCAATGGCACTGTCCGCTGGAATGTCCGCGGATCCTGGACAGCGCCATGCGCAGTCAACGCTGCATGCTTCCCATTCGACGTCCAGAAATGCGAACTAGAATTCGCTGCATTCAAACACGGCGTAGACTACCTTCAATTACAACCAATCAAATCCATCGACACAAGCAAATACATTCAGCACAGCGAATGGCAATTGGTTGATTCCGAGTTGAAGTCACGATTGGTCGAAAGAGGACGAACGCACTCCGGCTTCGTCTTATATTTGACCACCAGGCGTCGCCACTATTACTACATGTTCAGTGTGATTGGACCGTGTTCGTTGGTCTCCCTGCTGATCTTGTTGGTGTTCTACCTCCCCCTTGACGCTGGGGAAAGGATGTCCTTCGGCGTTACCATCTTCTTGACCTTCTCCCTCTTCCAGGTCATGGTGACGGACCGACTTCCAAACGCCTCGGGTAGCACGTCGATTCTCGGTAAGATGAAGCCCCTTGTTGCACGATCCAATGGTACCATTCATTCTTGCTTTCCCACATACTCCACGACAGCGTTGAATTTTTTTGATAATTGGACGAAAACTTTAACACTGCCATCGACGCTAGATCGCCATCTTGAAAACCTTGACGTCATCGTCGCGGGCTGGTCTATCACGTGACACGAACTTCTTTTTCAAAATGGTATTATTTGCAGAAAACAGTGTTTATCTTGTCGAAAATGAAACAGAATAACTTTATTATTACTTTATATCTACTCCACCGATGTTTGTATCACTCTATACCTTTATACCCCTATCTTCAACGATCTATATTGTAAGCGTAGGAAACGAGTGATGGGGTGACCGCTTAACAATTAGAAGAATTTCTACTGTTCGCTCCGCGCTCGCACTACTTTTCAAGATGGAAACCTAGCGTCGATACTAGTGGTGATATCATTGACGTCATTGCAGATATCGCCACCTAGCGTCAAGTTTGGCCTTGCCAAACAGTGTCCGCTGGGACCATTCCAGAGGCCACGGGTCTATTAGACACGGCAAAAATAGGCGTACGCGCAAGAAACGTGGGGTTTTGGTGGGGTTGGGACAGGTGAAAGTACACAGACCGTGTTTGAAAACCCCGTGCTTATTAGGCCTACATGTAGACCCGCCGAGCTCGCCGGGACTAATTCAGACACGTTGTCACCCGGGCTACTATAGGAAGGGTGCATAGAGATAAAAATGCCGTATTATTACGCTCAGCTCTCATCCTCGCACAGCAGGGCTTTGGACACGTTCCTCTTCATACACTCGCACACAAAGTGAGTGGATAAAGAGTACATGTGCGAGGTAAAAACCCCTGTGGTTGGAGGATGTCAGCTCTTGATTCTCAATGAGGAACCGGACGAACTAACGTCACGACGTGGCGCTGCGGTCGATGTGACCGAAGTTTCTTTTTTCTACGTGATTTCCAGTCATTTCCATTAACTTCCGGCGTGAAATAAACCCTATTTTTTCAGTCGCATGACATTAAAATTTACACCACCTTGTCGCGGATGAAAATTTCTGCAATTTCTTTGCTTTTTTCCTTAAAATAAGGAGGTAGGACGGCGATAACGGCAACGTCTTTATCTCATTTTTTCCTGTAGAAAAATGTACAGCTGATTTTTTCATGACCCAACGTCAACACATAAAACGACGTCAATGACGTCGGTTCGGTCACATCGATCGCTGCGCCGACCTGTCGGGATAAACGGCACGCGGGTTCCTCATTGAACCATTTCCATTCTTTTTTCAGCAATCTACCTTTTCCTCCAGATGATACTTTCGGCCATCTCCGTCATCATCTCCGTGTTAGTATTAAATATGCATCACGTCTACTCACAAGGTGTGCGCATGCCCGGATGGATGCGTCGTCTGCTCCTAAAGTGGCTCGCCGCGTGCTTGCGCATGCGCAAAAGCATCAAAGATTCGACAAATAACAACAGTATCCGGATGAAAATCGCGGAGGATCGGGAAAAATCGATGATTATTCGGCACCATAGGCATTCCGAACCATTCACCACCTCTGACGTCAAAAGTCCGTTGAATACACCAAACCTCCCGATGTCAGAACTTGTAGGTGCTGTCCATAATGTATTACGGGAAGTGAAGAGTATTTCGCGTCGTGGCCACCAGGTGGAGGCTTCAGAGAAAGTGCAAGAGGAATGGCAGCTTGGTGCCATGGTGATTGACCGTCTGATGATGATTTTCTGCGTGGTAGCCGTCATGGCGTCAACTCTCGTCTGTTTTGTTGTAATCCCGCAGTTAAACAAAGATTCGTGCATGTGAGAGACCGGGCAGAAAACATAAAGGACTTCATGATATCAGTCTTCATCATGGCCTACCATGTGTCTGTACTACTTCATACTTCGTACGTACAAACCCATGGAGAACTTCGCCGTAACCCCGAGTTACCGTGCACCAATCGGAACACTTGTTTGTTTAGTTGTCAGAGGTGTGGGTGGGAGCAAGCCAACCAAGTCAATTAAACCAAACGCTGTGTATTTTGTGGTTGTAAAGCGCTAGGGACGAGGATGGTCACAAATTGTCATGCCGTAATTGCGACTTACCACAAAAGAATGACGAAATTTTCTGCGCAAAAGTCCTGGCCAACTGCTACCCNAATTAAATCTACCCTTGAATGTGACGTCAATATCACTGTCGTTAGCGTTTATCGTTGGCAATCTAAACCTCCCTAATGACTCTGCCATTTCTGTATTTCGGATACATTCATTTACGAATGGGTCAGTGATTATCATTCACCACAAATCACGAGAGCAGGTTGATAACGTCGCGTACACACCAACAGCTGTAAAACTGAGATTGATATGTTAGATTATGTGGATAATTATTAGCATGACACGAGATGAAAAATGATTGCGCAAGACTCCATCTGACAACATAAAATGGATGGCATTAGCATATTTTCTTCATGATAGGAATCAAACCGTCATTTTAAACTTTGCACTAATTCACACATGTAACAACTTACTGGAAAAATTTTCAATGTGCCATTTAATTTCACCAAAACTGACTTCATTTGCCGTGGCGCTGACAAGGGGCGTCGAAGGCTACATGCATCGCGCTGTGGGAGGGGGTCGTGTTTTAAAGGAGCACGGTATTGGATCTCAAATGCGTTATTTGACTGCCGACGTAGGGAGCCACCTTGCGGCAGTAACACGAACTACAAAAATGCATTACAAAATGTACGGAGGAAATCGGGTCAACTCGCCAATACGTCGTTGGTCCCTGGGTTGGAGAGTGGCACAGTGGCGCCGGCTGTCGAGAAAAAGTGGCAATACCGTGCTCCTTTAATTGGCCGCGAGATAGCCGCGATAGATTTCAACAAAACACTCGACTTTTAGCTCACCTGGGAGCGTCCGTCGTCCATCGTCCGTCGTCGTCGTCGTCCGTTAGCTGGGCACGTTTCGTAACCCCTGGGGCTATTGACCTGAAACTTGGTATACCCCTAGGTCAGATGCCGTATGACACCAAGTTTCGGTCCGATTTGATTGTTGGCTTGGCCACCAGGTGGCCAAAACCGAAAACACAAAAAGTGCAATAACTCCTGCATGAACTAATGACTGGAACATTTCCAAATTTTTATCGCAGGTGTATCTAAGTTGGAGACACAACATATGTTACGGGGTTTTGATTTGACCTACTTTTCAAGGTCAGAGGTCAAAGTTGAGAATTTTGCCTTTGGGTGGCATGTTTCGTAACCACAGGGGCTAGCTAATAGCCACGCAGTGTGTACAGTAAAATTTTCTCCCAGTTGGAACCCTGATAATGGTCACCTAGCGTCCATTTTGGAAAATGGGCCGGTACATATGTCATAAATTACTCAAGCGAGAATGTTTTGACCATGAAATTTTGACCACAATCATATTAACCAGGAACTCAAGGCTTGCCCTGCAACATTTCATTTAACATTTGTCATTTGTTCTTCTGGTACATTCACCCAGGTGAGCACATGGTCCATGGACCATTTCATTATTGCTACTGGTCCCGGTGTAACATTTTTTAGTGAGGCCCGTGTGCCGGTGTTACATTACAATAGATTGACGGAATAAGCGGCGACTTGACAATGAACGACACACAGAGAAACAGCGAGTTCGTTTCCCAGTGTGTTCCAAACAATGGAAGTCGCACAGAAAAACGGCCACACTGAAAAACGTTACATCTGTGTAACATTTTTCAGTGTTACCCGTTTGCCAGTGTGACATTTCAATAGCCGATCCGGCAGCAGGATTTGAATTGTGAATTCAGGGCCTGGGGAGATTACAAACCCGGTGTGCAAAGCACTAACCGGAAGTTGACAGAACTAAATTAGAATTGACATCATCATCAGATTTTTCGGTGTACGTCAGGTTTCGCAGATAGGACAAAGGGCAGATCTTTGGTAGATCATGCACGTGTTTGATTATTCAAAAATATGCGGTCGAAAATATCGGCAGTGATTTCAGCTGGTGTAAAATATGATATCCTCCCATCAATACTGTGCAAAATGGATATTTGAGACTTTAATCGTTTGTTGCACATTGTGCTTGTTAAAAATAATGTATCAGAATCAATCTTGTCTGAATACGAATCCGATCAAACGAAAACAGCAATTGTGTAGTAGTTTTCTATTACGCGTAGAGTCCAGTGAATTTTCTGCAATCCTTTCACCTATGCTCTGGACCGGGTCTGGACAGGTGGTGTCGGGCTGTTCGCGAGTTAAAAAAGGAAAATTCTTTCTTGCCGGAGGGACTGTAGGCAGGACTTTGGACTTGGAACACAAAGATCAGTCAATGACTCTGGGATTTAAAGGTAAATATTATTTTCTACCTTACTTTTAAAAAATCCTGTGATTTTATGCTAAAAAGATAAGTGCCAAGTTTTCAGTGAAGAAGCTAATTCGTTCATTGAGAAAATGCAATAGAGACATGCATGTACATGTACATGTAGAACTGTCAGAGGGGCGAAGTCGAAACATCGGTGCCTGTCACTTCTCCTGTTTTGTGTTCCACCCACAATCCGACCCGATCTTCATGCGCTAATAGAGACGTTGCGCGGCGGTCCGACTCGGACTCCGACTTCAACTAGGAGAATGAATTGCAGTCCGCTATGGACATCCTTGATAGAAACGATTTGACAGAAGTTTCAAACACCATAAATTGAAGGCAGAAAAATATGGCCTTATAAATCGGAAGTGCGGATAAATAACGAATATTAAAGTCGTAATCCTAGTCGTTACGACTTGAAACAGGACTATAATATTTGCGATTTACGTGCACTTCGGATTACGAGTCGAAATTATTCTGCCATTTATGCAAGTTATGGCATTTTACGATTTGCAAACGTCTATCAAATCGTTTTTATCAAGGATATCTATAGCGGACTGCAATTCATTCTGGTAATGATTAATGGTGAGTTCTTATATAGCGCTTCATAGCGCATTACGCTCTCTAAGCGCTTCACACATTATTACCCCAGCCTATGATTCAGAAACCTTTCTGTAGAAACGAAAGGGCAGCCACAATATAGCGCACACGATGGACATTTCAGGCCAGTTGAGAGTTACAGAGTGGCACGGGGATCGAACTCGCGACCTTCTGATCACGAGTCCACAGCCCCAACCATTATGCCACCGCGCTCCCCTCGTAGTTGATGCCGGAGTCGGAGTCGGAGTCGGACTCCGGAAAAACGATCACCAGGACAGGGTGATATATCTATTAAAACTCAGTTATGACAGGTCGTGTGACCACCCCAGACATCGGTGGATGTTCTCCCACTTGACCCGTCACCCCCAACATTTGTGCAGTATCTTATATCCAGTAGCAGTGACAGAGAATTGTGTATGTTTTTTGTACAGCATGTATGACTGTTCATCTGTCAATTAGGACCGCACGCTTGTCTCACAGATCATGGCCTAGTTTTTCTCAGCACCTAAAACTCCACAGCTGTTCCTAATCAACACCAGCACCAGTGGTGCTCCCCCTTCGACGTTTTGCGGGAGTCTGCAATGCTGATGTCAGCAGGTCGACCTTGCGACATCAGCATTATGCTGATGTCAGGTCGCACTACTATTGCTTGCAATTGGGCTGAAAGGGTAAATGTCGTCCTGGGTATATACAAAGATTACCCAGGATCTCAATCTTCACTAAAACAATACCCTGGGTGTCGTTTCGGTAGCCAAACATCACCCAGCATCGTCGAATGACACCTGGATTCGTGGTTATCTCGCCCGTGGGCACGTGACCGCCTGAGGAATGTCATGAACAGCTACACTCAACAAGTACCGCGGCGCGAGACCGCGAGATTCCACGAGATTTCTGAATAGGACTCGTTCGTAGGCACTGATTGCGGGTGCTGGGTGATGTTCAGCTACCGAAACTACACCCAGGGTATTGTTTTCGTGAAGATTGAGATCCTGGGTAATCTTTGTATATACCCAGGACGACATTTACCCTTTCAGCAACAATTGGCATCAAGTGAAGAAATCACGACCAGTTCGTAAAGTAAAAAGGGGTGCGTTCATCGTAGAACAGGCGGCATCTCGACACGGCGGAATCGTAACCGTATTCAACTTTGCGTGCACGCAAATCTATTGTAAGGCAGTCAGTGAACAATAGGGCATGTGCAGCCAAACAATAGACTTGCGTGCACTCAAAGTTGCGAAGACTTCGTGAATAAGACCCCATGTCTCCTGCGACTACAGTATCGCCAAGTGACAGTCATGTGAATTTTTCAAGATGCCAAGCGCCCACATAGGGTATGAAAATGCTGGTCACTCATTGGTTAACTAAAATAGGCCAATTTTTGGATAATCGCAGGACGTCGTAACTCAAGTCAGGTCGACTGCGACTGGATTACGCCCGTCGGGATCATGATTCGTCGTGGCGCAGAAGTTCAACATGTTCATCTCTTGCGATTCGTGATCTTTTGGCTCGGCCACTATGCCGATCTCGCCCAAATCCTAAGTTGAAGATATCGCACGCTGTCATTCTTTGCCAGGCTCGGGAGTGGGACAAGTGGACACTGTTTCTGACCATACCCCCACCCATTATCTTCAACTTAGGATTTATTCATTTTTTCCGAGTTCAGGAATGGGACAGGTATGTAAGTGGGAGTTTAGAGTATTTCAAACCGCGAACTAGGACATTTTACATTTGTCTTTCAGGTTTTTTCTATAATCCATTTTTTCTTATATACATGTACCTATGGTCATTTGGTTGCAATTTTTTCTTTCAGAAACCAACTGAGCTGTTTCACTGCATTACTTTTCCCCTACTTTCCCCGACCATCGTTGAGAGAGGAAATGTATACGATGGAATCTGACACCGAGGACATCAGAACCCTCGATCAGGAAACTTCCATCCCTGGTTCTGCAACAAGCAGTAATAATCAACAGGTAAATGGCTTTTCAAACGCATGGACCGAGTGAGAAACATGAGTAGCTTGAGATGGCCTCATCCATAGGGCCTTCTTACCAGAGCTAATAATGCTATGTCTTCGGCCCTGATGGAAAGATACATGTACAACATTCCGCCGATGTATTTCCAGGAAGTCCGTCCCGAAGAAGAGGAAGACGGCGAGGATGGTGATGGAGAGACGAAGAAAATATGCTGTCAGACTTGTCGTAGGCGAGGATGTGTTGGGTGGTGTCTAAAATTCTTCTGGGAAGGTATGCAAGCTATACATGTACATTTACATTGTGGTAGTTAGCGCAGTATCCACACAAAACATCTAAAGCCTTGTCTTAAAAGTTCGTATATTTCTATTGGAACAGTTGCCAATATTAGTGAGGTTTCACAAATCTGACGAAACACCAAGTACGAAACACGAAATTCAACTTTTTACTTCATTTCCAGCACCTGATGTATTTCTGGAGATGGTTGGTACCACAAATGTCTCTGCTGCCAGTGCGTCTTTTTGCATGTCATGTAAGACCGAGAGAGTTTTGGTGCATCTTGAATTTTAAAATTTCCACTTCGTATATACGAAGTGGAAACGAAAGATAAATTTCTAATTTATTTGAATATAAATGTTCACCGTAACTCCATTGGTCTAACGTCATACGCTAAAAGACGCTCTTGCAGCAGGCGATATTTGTGGTACCAACCATTTCCTGAAATACATTATTACGTCATGGAAATTATGTCCAATTTCGCAGTTCGTACTTCGTGTTTCGTCAGGTTTGCGAAACCTTACTATTACCCAACAAATTTTTATTCATCAGGAAGGACGCGGTGGAACCTATTATGAGGTTGCCTGGTAAGGCCTGGACATTTTTTCGGACAACTTGTATTTCTCAAAATATTCAATTTTTAGGTCAAATGCACAACAAGACGCAGGCTGAGGCAGTAAAAAAAATAACGGACGATGTTCCGCTGCGGAAAAGGATACTGGTAACTCATCGGCGGTTGATCGGTTTGGCGATTCCGACACTTGTTGCCGAATTCGTCTGGTGGTGTATTTTCATCAAGAACGACCTATGGTATCTGTTTAAGACCAAGTACCCAA
>NMRB01002692.1:57289-73616 GCA_002633025.1 Notospermus geniculatus
ACTATACCTCAGACTGGCATGGACCAGCACGTTGAGTTCATTTTTTTAAATATAGGTGGCGCAGGACCCTTTAATTGCTAATTACTCATTAGGGAATGCATGGATTTGCAAACAAAGTTGTGATTAGTATTCCTTGTGCCCCTGCCTATATTTTGGTGCCAAAAGATTTTAGATTTTTGCAACTTTTTTGAGCATGCGCCATCTATTATTTAAAAAAATGACTAAAACCCTTGGGCTGGGCTGTTTCAGAGTGGTATATTTTTGGTCTTTATCTATTTTTGGTGTAAACGCAATAATGGAGGGTCAGAGCCGGGTCAGGCCCGGCAATTTCTTCAGGTGTAAACACAGCTTAAACTGAACGGGGCGCAACTAACTAGGCATAAAAACAAACCCATGCCGCCTCATTGTCTTGAGATACGCTAATGCTTTAATGCCGAAAATTGCGTTACAATCTCACTAGGCAAATCGGGCTCAATATATTGGTCACTTGTGACTTGTAGGGACTTAGGCCGAAGTGGTAACCAAAAAAGACTTTTGTAGGTACCGACAATGTTGTGACCTATTGCGGCGAACTACATTGTAACTAATACATTGTACCTACATGTAGGACAAAATTCCACGTAATCCGTCACCTATGGCATGATATTTGTTGCAATATTCAACTTGTTCCAAATATATATTCATTCAAGAATGAATTATATTCATTCATGAATGAAAAGTATTTATTCGAAAAAGATATATTATTATAAAAAGTATATGTATAAAAAACAAATATTTATAAAAAATATTTATACATGTATCTATAAAATATACCGGTATATATTTATGTGAAAAGTTATACTTTATGTTTGATGTCACTTTTATTCATTCGACGAAATTTCAAGTTTCATTCGAAAACGGAATTTTGGGTAATTGGAAATTTTGGCCATATTGAAGTTAGGGTGAATCATACTTTATCCGGAAAGGACTTTACACACGTTAGGCAAAAATTATGGGCGTAGCCATGTTGAAATCGGTGGGCCAATCAAAGCCGGAGTTTCCAAAATTACCCACAATTCCGTTTTCGCATAAAACCGGAAATAACATCGAAGATGTTATTTTTACGTGATTTGTGACACGAAATATTTTTTGGGAATGAAAAATATTTATTCGATGAAAATAATTTTGTTTCCGAACATGCATAGATTTACAACGAAAATGTTGAATTCTTGAATACTATACTTAGTAACTACCAAACATAATATGTAGAATAAATACATCTTCATATTGAACATAAATAAAACATACAATATGATATACAGCGATTGAATATTGCAACAAATATCATGCCATAGGCCCTCAGCCGATCTATGTACAGTCATGGACATTAATTTATCTACACCTGATACTTCGAATATTTCAAATACTACTGGGCCAATTTTAACACGGTTTGTTCCATATGAAAGTACATCTGGTTGGTCATATTTCTGCATCAAAATTGTGGAAATTTGGAAATATCGTAATTATTAGCTCATCATAAAATCTTCTAAAAATCAACGTTTTTATTATGCAATTTTCTTGTGACTTTTGTTGCAGTTTTGAGAAAGTGGAACTTTCTAAGGATTGTGGACTTTTTTGATCAAAATATATTCAGTGGTTGCTGAGATATTTGAGATTATCAAAATTTCGATAATTTGAGAATTTTAAATTTTTCACATAATTTTGATATCAGTAGACAGAGCTCACCTAAAAACCAAGAAGTATGGAGTTTTGGGACTTTTAGCCGAAACAGGTCAGAAGTTAAGCATGTGTTTCAAAATATCAACATTTTGATACTTTGAAAAATACTCAATATTTCTGCCCAGTTAAGGCAAAAAGTTCCAAAATCTTGTAAATTCATATTGGCACTAAGCCAGACAGTGTTGAAAATAAGGGTCACCTTGTGAACCAATTATTATTGTTAAACTAAGGCTCACCGTGTCGTCCACAAAGAAAGTCCTATCAACGTTTGCACGTTGTTGTTTATGCGGGGATTTTCCTGATTCGACCAACTCCTTTTCTTTAGATAGGCCTACAACTATCTTGTAAACGTCCCTCCGTTCATCCTGCCGTATCAGAAGTGAACCGACTTTCCCTGGTCGACGTAACACGAAACACACTATGACAGGAGAGGCCATTGTTACCCTTGTTGAGGGACGAACAACAATTGAAGATGATTTGACGGCAACTAACTTAAATTGCTCTGACAGATTTCAGCAAGTACATGTAAGTAATTTTTACTAGTAAGTAAGATTTATTGTAATGTTGGGATTCAGCTCATTACACTTCTGGTAGCTTGACTTGAAAGTGCCAGCCTGATGAAGACCCCGGTTGTGCCAGCCTGATGAAGACCCCGGTTGGGGTCGAAAATTTGCTAAGATTCTGGAAACTGACTTCCTGCTTATCATCATTTTGTGTGTCAATTTTTGTGCTTTCTCTTTCTTTAAAGCGAATCGAAAGCGAAAAAATTTGATTTAGAAATAGAATTTGAAAGGGGACGAATTTTCAGCAAAAATGTAAACAAACTTCTCCAGAATGTCAACAAAGAAATTTTCGTGCATTTTGTTTGGCTGAATTTTGTGTTTACAAACACCAGCCAAATGTAAACAAAATCCGCTATCGATTCGCTTTAAGTAATTTTTACTTTGAGATAAAGGCGCTCGATCCTTTGGGGTCAACGACTTCAGAACTAAATAAAGGCCCGTTTCGGCTTCAGCCGATTCCACTGCGGTTTGCGACGAGCGGAGCAGTTTTCACAGGCATTGCGATAAAGAATTAATTGCCGGTTTGACGGGCGTTTTTATCGCGCCGATTTTAACGCTGTTGGCGATATCGCATCCAAAACGCCCGTCAGAACGCCAAAAAACACCAACAGCGGGTGACATCGCCAGCAAGAGAAAACGGCCATGGTAAAACTCGCCGGCGGGAAATCGCTGTAACGCTTCTGCGATAAAATCTCTGGAGAAAACATCAATCGCAGCGAGATGCGATATCGCTCTTCAGATCGCCAGTGAAAACGACCGAAAAGCCACGAGCGATGCCTATCGCTGTAGCGGCAAAAAAGCCATGTCTTCACATGGCTATTTTTGTCGAAGGGATGAAGAATCGCCAGTGAAAAGTGAAATCGGCGACAACCAGCTAGTGAAAACAGTCGATTGACCTACGGTGCGATATCCGTTTTTACTGAGCGCTAAAAAAGTGGCGATTATCGCGGCGATAAAAACGCCCGTCAAACTGGCCCTTTAAAAGTCGATCTCTCGTTGGCGATGCCACCCGCTGTTGGCGTTTTTGGGGTTTTGACGGGCGTTTTGGATGCGATATCGCCAACCGCGTTAAAATCGCCGCGATGTAAACGCCCGTCAAATCGGCCTTTTATCCAATACCTGTGAAAACCGCACTTCTCGCCGCAAACCACGGTGGCATCCTCTCTAGTGGAAAGGGGACTGAAGGCTTTTGTAGAAACCGGGCTCTGCAGTAGTGTTTAGAAAAATGTTTGGAAACATGATGTTGTTTTACAGGAAAGTGTTATGGAGTCAGATGAAGTGGAAAACGGTGAAAAGAAGAAAATCTGTTGCCAAACTTTACGACAAAAAGGATGTAGTGGGTGGTGTATCAAGTTCTTCTGGGAAGGTACGAACACCCCTAAAGCGATTTAGGGCCGATTTTTTAAACGATAGTTAAGGTAAACCTCGGTTTAACCATCGGCTTTTCTGACAAACCGTGAATTAACCAAAGTAAACCTTTTGACTTTTAGAATGTTTGGCTGGACCCTAAATTTGCAACAAGTTGCAGTAGGTTGTTGTAACATGTTGCATGCCCGTTTACACATGCAACTTTTATGAAACTTTTTTGTCTCATCAGGTTTATGCAACAAGTTGCATTCACTGGTACAATGCAACAAGTTGCAGGTTGCAGCAACTTGCAACCCAGTGTAAACCGCCCTTTATGAACGATTTCCACTACTTTTATAGGTCAAATGCACAACTCGGCGCAGGCGGAAGCGTTGAAGAGGCTCACAGATGAACAACCACTCAGCAAGCGACTTTTGATAACTCACAGACGGCTGATTGGTTTTGCCATACCAGCGTTAATTGTCCACTTCCTGTGGTGGTCAACCTTTATTAAATGGAACCTGTGGTATCTGTTCCGCACCAAGTACCCCATGACCATTACCATGATAGGAGGGTCAATTATTGCAGGTTAGTGCGATTGCCACCATCCTGAGAACATCAGGGGTTCTTAGGCGCCTGTTACATAGAAGTATACGGTATACGAAAACGCCGGTTAACAAAGGCTTCACGGTCGTGAATCCATTTGAAGCCTTTTGTTAACCGGCGTTTTCGTATACCGTATTCTTCCAGGGGCCTTAGACTTCCGTTACATAAGGCCCCTGTTACATAGAGCTATACGTTATTCGGTATTCGGTATACGGTAAAAAATTGGACATGCACATTCCGATGTGAACGCAGGGTCATCTGTGTAGATGATTTGAATAGGCTAAAGGGCGGTTTACACTAGGTTGCACCAAGTTGCAAGTGGCAGCAACTTGCAACTAGTTGCAAACTACCTGGGGCGGTTTACACATAGAAAAATCGGTGCAACATCCAGCGTGATCGAGTTGCATGCCCGTTTACACATGCAACTTTTATGAAACTTTTTGGTCTCATCAGGTTTATGCAACAAGTTGCATGAAGTTGCATATGAAAAGTTGCATGTGTAAACGGGCCTTAACGTACATTACATTTGCACGTGGAACACAACTGTGCGGAAAATTGCTCTGGTGTTATCCTCAGAAACGGAATTCAAAGCATCAAGTTGACAGGTCCTTGTACCTCTTCACCATAAAAAAAGTTGCGCCTGCCTATTACGTAAAGCCAAAATTCAGGCAGTGAGAGACATCTGGTGGCAACACATGAAGTGTATCCCTCAGTAAGTTCGTTCGCAATTAAACCATCTGATTCTCACCAGTCTATCTGGCCTGACGCCCATCTAGCCTGGTTTGAATCCATCACATTTCCCGCTTCTGAGCAGGTCTGAGCCTCAGCCAATCATCGGTGTGCGATGGCAAATCAACGTGCCAATCAAAATCCGTGTTACAAATGCGTGCGCGAAGAGAAGAGAAAGTGCCGAACGGCGAGTTGCTTCACGAGTTGTGATTGGCTCGGAGGCGGGGTGAAGTAGGGGTCAGATTCATTTATAATTTATGCATTAACGCAAAAGATGACATGATTCGGACAAGGCTAAAGACGCAGTCGATGGCCTTGTTTGGACAAGATGAGTTAAACCTTTATGGTTGATTCCTTTATGGTTCAATGCACATACACATTCTCTCCTTCCTTTAACTCCAGGTATGACGAGCGAGGGCGGTGGCGCCGTGGCGTTCCCCGTCATGACCTTGGTCCTCAACATCCAGCCAAGCGTAGCCCGGGACTTCAGCCTGATGATACAATCATTTGGAATGGTGGCCGCTGCATTCAGCATACTCTTCATGCGAATACAGCTGGAATGGAGTTCCATCATATTCTGCTCAATAGGTGGCGTACCCGGCATGATATTCGGTTTCCACGTCGTCGATAATGCACTGAGCAATGCACAGAAGAAGATGTACTTCGTCAGTATATGGTTTTCCTTCGCCTTTGCGCTGTTTCTTCTGAACAGAAACTACAAGCGGCCGACATTCAAGACTATTCCCAGGATGAACTGGTGGAAAGTTTTGGTTTTAATTCTCACGGGGTTTACCGGAGGGATCATATCTGCCTTCTCTGGAAATGGCCTCGACGTATGCAGCTTCAGTGTCCTAACACTGTTGTTCCGAGTGTCCGAGAAAGTCGCGACGCCAACTTCAGTCGTCCTTATGGCCGGCGGAACTGCATTCGGTTTCTTCTGGCGGGAAGTAATAATGGACGTCGGGCCTAGCACCCTGGCCTGGGAGTACGTGGCTGTCTGTATACCCATTGTTGTCCTCGGAGCCCCATTTGGCGCAGTTCTCGGCAGCCATTTTCATCGCCTGGTGCTTGCCTCGTGGGTCTATGCCTCAGACACGGTGGCCCTGATTGGTGCCTTTGCGGTGGTCAAACAGACCCCAATCCTGACAGGGATATCAGTCACTCTTATTGCCGTTGGTTTTGCTTTTTTCCTGGGCATAACATTTGCCGGAAGAAAGATTTTAGACCATCTTGAAAAATCTGATTATAAAATATGTAAACTTGAATCGGTCAAGACCAGCCGAAACGATGGAGACCTAAGCAATGTGGACCCTAAAACGCCCGATGCTGTTCTATGTAATGGTGATGTCCAAATCGAGGTCAAAGAAACAACACATCTTTAAAGTGCCACTGTATGCACGAGGTATGCCTCGGTATCCTTCCCCTGGCGGCGGAATCGGGAACCAACGTGATAAGACTGGTGTCCTGCCCAAATCATACATAGCCGGTGGGAACGCCTCGGCAAGACTGATACTATGTCAAAACTTACCTGACAAAAATGGCGGCCATCGTTTTCATCACTTGAGAGGTTCAACGTGATGTCATAGCGAGAATAACCCTTCACCAAATAAGGTACCATGCGTCAACTCACTCTTTTATGTGTGGCAACAAAATGCCGAATTGGTAACTTCGATCAGTCAAATAGATAGACTTGAACAGTCTTGTGGAGCATGCATAACGCCGGGCATCACGAGGTTGTCTAAGGTCAAAGGTTACGTCGCCGCCACGAGAAACCTAATGCATATAGTGGCGCTTTGAGGGAGGGTTTTAAAAATCTCTGCACCTATTGGTAAAGCCATATGGTGACGTATGGTGTGAAAATAACACATTTATCCTTATATTTTGTATTAGGCTTATATGTGTTACGTCTTCCTTTTTAAATAAATATGATGAATAATACTAAACTGGTTCCCATCTTGCCGCTACACTCCGCCGCCCTCACTCCAGAACACCCGAAACTGACAGTAGCGCCGCAGGAGTGGAGCAGCAAAGAAGGGAACCAGTCTAAGGAAGAATTTTATTTTCATTCTTATGTTCTACAAGCCAAAATGTCTGTACATCTAGGTAGTCTCCTGTTCACCTGTGATTTTTCTTCGTTTTACTGTAACCATGAAAACATTAAAATATACCGTTTACAACCCAAACATTTTTGTCAACTTCAGTTTGATTTTTGAATCCATTTTTTGGGTAGGTACGAATGCACGGAAGGCTCATTCAATCTTCAAGGTTGAACCCGAACTTCAGTCTTCAAGCTTGAACTAACTTCGGCTACAATCTTCAAGTTTGAACGAATCTTCAAGTTTGAACAAATCATTCCAGTGTAAGTTATATCGGCCTTCATCCCTAAGAAATTGCAACATTCAGTGCTGGATATATGATTAATAGCGTCCAATTCCAACATTGAAATTTCCTTCTCAGGATGAGTACGTTAGGGTACTAACAGGTCTGTCCCTGAGATGAGTAGAAAGGTACTCATAATGAGATTCTATTTCTGCTCATAGTGAGTAGGTAAATACATGTACTCATAATGAGGTAAATACTGCCTCACAGCTAGAAGTTAAAGCGAATCGCCCGTCGTTTTGTAAACAGAAGGATGGTGTTTGTAAACATTGCCCTCACAGCCAATCAGAATGCAGGAAATTAGTGTTTGTAAACAAAGATTCGTCCCCTTTTGCATTCAAATTTTTTGGCCGACAAATCGCTATATCCCAACCACAGATTTAATTGAAGGAAAATTATTACCTACTGGGATATAAGTTGAAAAAGGCTCATTAGAAGAAAAATTCATTCAAAAATATCTGGGGCCAACATTTTGGACCCTTATTGGAATGTTGCCATATGGCAACATTGGGCTGCAACGGCAACAATGTAGAAATAAATTTTCAATAGCCATGAATCCTATCCCCTGCCAATATGGACTATATAAACTCCCTGTGCACATCTGAGAAATATAAGTCATTTTCAAGATCATTGTAGGGAACTAAGACACTTTTAGGCGTGCGGCAACAGTCATGAGGGGGCAATACCCGGGGGAGGACGAAATCCATGTATCCCCCAGCCACCCTACCCCCACCACATTAAGAGATACATTCTCTAATATATGTTAGGCAAACAACAGTACGAACAATTACCTAAGGGACCTCAAATTTGATGAGTATATAACTACCCAATCAACGCTTGATCCCATTACGTCCCACTGCTACCATTTGGCAACTGGGAAATAAACGTCATCCATGTTATTTTCAATAGTGGACATAAACTAAAGGTAATCAATGATAACTAGGTCTTCAAAACTGAAAATTATTATTGAACAATAAGGTTGATCCGAGCCGTTGCATCCCACTGTTGCCATTTGGCAACAGCAAGATGAACACCCCTCCACATTTTTCCGAAAATGGTATTACCAACGAGATTTTTTATTATATATGATTTATAAATACTACATTTTTATAATAATCGAACTTGACAGACCTAGCACTCGGTTTATCGAAGGTATTTTGGTGTTGTTTTCGGTTGACACAACAGTGCATGCACACCATGGGGTCTGACATGTTTGGTGCTGCTACACATAAACTGGTATTGTGTGGTAAGGCTTGAATGGGTACCAAATGGCAACACTGGGATAGAGGCTATAGAAAATGTGGGGGTTTAGTTAATACTCTGTACCACTAGATGGGGGCACTGCCCAAAAGTGGTGTGGCCATTTGGCAACACTGGGATAGGGGGCGGTAGCCATAAGGAAGCGCACTGCAAATGGCGACTGAAAACAATTCATATTTTCATCAAGCAAAAAGGTAGCATCGATTTCATGTATTTCTATGAAATTGCTACTCTTGTTCTACACATCTGAATTGAAAACGATGTGCTTTCATCTTTCATTAATCAGCTAATTAAGCAAACAATGGGACCCCCATTTGACTTTTTCGTCATAGATTTCTCGGCAACAAGGCGACTGGGACCTGGCGTTTTATCACCAAATGTTGGGGAATACATGTGTTCAGGTGCCGACGTTGAGTTATTTAGCAAATTCTAATTCTTAGTAATGATAATTATGTAATTTGTGCCAAAAATTGGTCAAAAACGAACTTTTTGAATATCTCCCGAATCCTCTTGAATAGTGAAAAAATCTCAACGTTGCGCCCTGCGCACGAATATACTGCTGCCAAGTGAAAAGAAACCACTGAAGTGCGATGCCTGATGGACGAGAAAAGTCTTCCCAAAATTGTCACATGTTGGCCTGAACACGCCTACGCTTTTCGAAATACGCGGGCTGTTCCTTATTGTCATTCAAATGAAGAGACCGCTGGGCGCATTCTGGACGAACCATGATCAGCTTGTCATTGACACCTAATTTTATTAACAATACATGGTTATTCATAAATAAAACGGTTCGACCTTCCACCGCCGCACTATATTGCCGGCGCTGTAGGTTTCCACTACCGCCCCCTTAAGCAACGGTGAGCGCAATCACTACGCGGGTGGGTGACCGGCGCGTATAATACAACTTGGTCGTATGTGCAACAAATCTTTTGGAAGCCAGGTGTAACGTTTTTCAGTGAGGCCCGTGTGCCATTACAATAGGTTGACGGAATAAGCGGCGACTTGACAATGAGCGACACACAGAGAAACATATTGATCGGAACTTCCGAAGGCAACTGCTCGGCAATTTCCGTGACGGCTCGCATTTCCCCTCGGACACAATTCCAAGGCAGCATCTTGAACGCGCAAGGATTCCCTTCATTTTCTGTGGGTTTGGATGCGGTCGCCTCATCACACCCTGCGCATGAACGAAATAGGTCACACAAAAACGTTGCGTTATTGATCAATAATTGGCAGATTGGGTGAGATATCGGTAAGTTTATATATGATATGCGTCAACTTATCCAGGAAATGAGGTTGGATATCTTAACAGGCCAAAATTCGGCCAAAATAGTCCAACGGTCGGTCACGTGGGTTTGTTGATAAACAACATGGCTGCCTTGGACTTGTGTCCGAGGTGAAATGCGCCGCCCAGTGGATAGATAAGCAGTTCGCCTCAGGTCGTTCCGAATGAGAGAAACAGTGAGACTGTTTCCCAATGTGTTCCGAACAATGGGAATCACACAGAAAAATGGCCACACTGAAAAACGTTACAGCTGGCCCAGTTACCCGTTCATTCTCCAAGAAGTTCTTCTAGCACGGCAATCCCCCTATGCAGAGGTCACACGGTTTCACCTTAGTGACTCTGCCTTCAAACGTCAGTGACCCGTACTTCTTTTCGCGTTAGAATGACGTCATTTATGATGGCTGCCTCCATGTAGCACGTGGTTATGTTTACCCTCACAAAATCATGTGGTCAAATTCGACAAATCTGATTGGGGCATCGATTTGGTTGCTCCTAAAATGGAAACTATTTCTGCCGGAACGACCGAACCGAATCACAGCCGTAGGCCTACGTGTAATTCGCCGCAAAAGTGCCACACAAAATGATGAACAATTGTTTGAAAATTATGGTGAGCTTGATATTTTGGGACGTTTCTAAACTTGACAGTCCGATTATGATTTTATTAGGGTGTAAAACTAGCTGTAGATCAGTTCTTTATTCACTGTGCTCATTCCGAGCAGAGTGATGAGGGCGTACGAAGCCAGTGGTACAAGCGGAGCAAACCGAAAACACGGAACGCCGTACCACTGGGCTAGCGAGTTTGCAAGCAGGCCTCAATTACTGACCAAACGACAAGGCTGTACTTTGCAATAGTTTATTAGATTCGCAAGACTATCATTATACAGAAAACAAAGGAAGTTTTCTAGCCTTTACGCCTTTGAGATTACGCACGATGCGATCCTGAAAAATAGCAAGAAATATAGCTGAAAAAATCATGCCTAATTAATCGAATAAATTACCTATCAAAAGAATACACGTTGTATAATTCGCAGTCATGCCTGAAAATTTGTAATCTCCTAAAGGCCTGTCTACACGATCATACATTTGTTCAAAACATCCTCATACATTTGTATGATGATGTTCGTGGACAGATATTTGATTGTGTAGGAAACATTATCCTTTCTCCATCATACTTCATCATACAATGTCCATGAATGTTGGACTGTAGATCGAAATCCACAACAAACTTGAACATCATCATTATACAAGTCTATGATGCTGTTTTGAACAATGTTTGATGATGTTCAAAATTTTAGCTGCATTGTCACAAGACAGAAATCGACAAACAAGCTTGGACATCATCATACAAATGTATGATGATGTTTTGAACAAATGTATGATCGTGTAGACAGGCCTTAAAGGCCCGTCTACACGATCATACATTTGTTCAAAACATTATCATACATTTGTATGATGATGTTCATGGACAAATGTATGATCATGCAGACCGTTTTTCCAACAAACTTGAACACCATCCAACATGTATGATGACGTTCAAATTTTTAGCTGCATGTTTCATCTTGCCAACAAATGTTCACAACATCCCACAACATTTCAAGCCATTTGCCAATCAGAAGGTCTATATATGTCATGTGGCACAACTGCATCATGTGACAAGTGTACACAGCCCTTAAAGCTCCAACTCACTTCTCATCCTGATCCATTGTTTAACCCATTTTGACACCCCTTCCTCACGCTGGGGAATCAGTACTGCGCGAAGCCGTGCGATCGCCGTATTCCGAGTCCGCGTTTTCCAAACCTCCGTGTCAAAATGGCTGACTCGGAAGAAAATGAACAGGACAGGCTACAAAAATCGAACACAGGGGAGAGAAATGTCATCGAATCTGAGTAAGTAAGGCGTACAGTCGGATCTCAGCGGTCTACTGCAGCTCTCTGAGAAATTTGGTGTTGTAACTCATTTTCCTTAGCGAGTTTGAGCTGTAAAACCGGCGCGGTGTCATTGCTGAAAAAATTGCACCGGCGTCCCCCGTCCACGTCATGACCGTGTGGCGTGTAGGCCTACCTACATCCCGTAGCTATATATCATGATGATGCAGCCTATGAGTATTACAACAGTAACAAGTCTACAGCCTGTTAGGCCTACGGTACACGTGGTACAAGAGTTCTTGCATGATAAGACCGTGGTCTCGACTAGGCCTACGGTCGACGCCGGTGCCATTTTTTCAGCAATGACACCGCGCTGGTTTTACAGCTCAAACTCGTTAACGAAAATGAGTTACAGCACCAAATTTCTCAGAGAGCTGCAGTAGACCACTGAGATCCGGCTGTACGCCTTACTTACTCAGATTCGATGACATTTCTCTCTCCTGCGTTCGATTTTTGTAGCCTGTCCTGTTCATTTTCTTCCGAGTCAGCCATTTTGACACGGAGGTTTGGAAAACGCGGACTCGGAATACGGCGATTGCACGGCTTCGCGCGGTACTGATTCCCCAGCGTGTTTCTACTCCTTTGCCCATCATAGTTCATCATACAAATGTCCATGGATGTTGGACTGTGTAGACGAAAATCCACAACTAACTTGGACGTCATCATACAAATGTATGATGATGTTTTCAACAAATGTATGATCGTAAGGCCCGTCTACACGATCATACATTTGTTCAAAACATCATTAGATGTTCATGGACAAATGTATGATCGGTGTGGACAGTTTTCCCAACAAGCATCCAACATGTATGATGATGTTCAAACGTTTTGCTGCATTGTGTAGACGGAAATCCACAGCAAGCTTGGACATCATCATACAAATGTATGATGATGTTTTGAACATGTTGAACAAATGTATGATCGTGTAGACGGGCCTTAGATCTGTATCGGAAGATAACCGCTGTTGTAAAGATGTCTCTTAAAAGGCCTCCATACACTGCATGAAAAATGTCGAAATGAGTCACAATAGTCCATTCGACAATATTTGATCTAGCAAAGTGTCGCACCGTTCTCGAAAAACATCAGAAAACTTCGACATGTTGTGGAATGTTGTCGCATGAAGTATTTTCGAACGGACTATTGTTCTGACTCATTTCAACAGTTGTCATGCAGTGTATGGAGGCCTTAAGGACTGTTGGCCCTATAACTAGTCACATGACGATGACCATGACGACGAATCAATTTGTGACCCGATCCAGCAAAAGTAGGCATGGTAGGCGCAAGTCGCAACCGAGGAAAGGGCTAACTAACGGCCTTACAACACAATACCCGTAGATGAAATGCATGTCTCTGCGGGTTGGCTACAGTTGTAGGCCTAGTGGACAGCAGTGATTTCGTGGGGGTTGAAAAATTAACCGAACTTACATGCACCACTAACCGGCATCTGAAAGAGAATGAAATTGAATTTTCACTGGGAGCCGACACTTGTAGGCTGCATTTACAGGAAATGAACTACTCACTTTTTATTTTTCTCTCATCAAAGGCCGATTTTGTAATTTTAAGCCGCAGAATTTTGAACTTTTTATTCACTTTATCTTGGTAAACTCCCTGATGCAGTTATGTACCGCGCCCCTTCCGTTTACATGCTCTAATGACCATCTCAGCTCTCTAAATTGGACCCCTCTGAAACGCGTTTCACAGGGGTTCGATGACGTGAACGTGAACGTTCAAGAGGCCATTATAAAACAAAACGCTTACGCCATTGATAAACAAGAACTACTTACTGGAGTAGCCGTTGGCTTTCACTGAAATGCAGATGACGATAGGTTAGTGAGTTGACCAGTTATCAGGGAACTGTTACGTCACTGACAAAGTGAAATAAAAAGGTAGCCAGGCTCGAGGAAAAGATCCAATCTCAATTCGCGCCGAGCTACACACATGAAGCAAGGTTTGCACGAGAACGGGTGAGACCGGTTAAATTCGAAGTGCATTCCAAGTGCATTTTTGGTATTCGAGAGGCATTCTTTGTGAATTCCCGATTCTGCCCCGGGTATTCTGCAGCCATTCTGTGAGACTTCAGACTAAATTTGAAGTGAATTCGAAGTGCATTCCAAGTATTTGAAGTGAAATCTTTCAAAGCTCCCGAATCCGGCACGAATTTTGCAAATTTTCTCATTCCGGCTGGTTCTGCTTCATTCCTGCTGATTCGAACTAAAGCATGGCGCACACGAGCGATTTTTTGAGCGATTTTCTGGGCGACTAGCCTTGCGACTACAGGGGCGACTGAACATATTTTTAGTTTTTTAGTTTTTTTTGACTCGTTTGCAACAAATGCTTCACTGGGAGATCAGTGATGTGGATGACATCACTGATCGACCTCAAAGGTATAATTATCGCATGCGACCTAGTATAGTCGCATTGGTAGTCGCCCCCATTTTAGTCGCTCGTGTGCGCCATGCTTAAGTGTGACGGGGGTATAATACACCGGTTTGTATTTCGTTCTGCACGATAAAAATCATCGGGACAGGTCTCTGACTGGTCGAAGCCGGCTTCAACCATCCTCGTGTAAAAGGGCTCATGGTATAGGCCTCTCTAATTTATACTTACTCCAAGCGTCGAATGCTTTCTGGTCTTTCACTGTAAAACGGACACGAAAATGATGAAGCGAAGTAAAAATCAACAGGGTTGAAAAATGGAACTTCCTCTTGAAATCACACTTACTAATGTGAGTACAGTCATGGACATTAATTTATCTACACCTGATAGTTTGACTACATGTATTTCAAATAAAACTGGGCCAATTTTAACACGGTTTGTTCCATCTGAGAATATATCTTGTTGGTCATACAGGAAGTTCACAGTTTATTGGTCTTCCCTGGAAATTTTCTGAGTCCAAAAACTGGGCCCACAAAGGGAGGCCTAGGATGAATGGTATAAAAGTCAGGTCACTTTCGTGGCAAGTTGTCGGCCAGGTGCGTGTGGATTGATTTTGGGACGGATCAATTGTAATAGACCCCTACTGATCAATTTCACAAAGGCAAGCCAGGGGTAATTCATGGTTACCAAATGCATCACATTTTGTGGTTTGGACACAGTCATTTGGTTCTTTGATGCCACGTCCTCAAGATCAACCATGAATTACCCCTGGCTGGTATTTATGAAATTGATCAGCAGGGGTCTATTGCAATTGATGCCTCCCAAAAAATTAATCCATACTCCTCCTAACCGAGAACTTGCCACGAAAGTGACCTGACTTTTATACCATTCATATTAAGCCCCCCCTTTGTGGGCCTAGTTTTTGGACTTAGAAAATTTCCGCCAAAGACCAATAAACTGTGAACTTCCTGTATTTCTGCATCAAAACAGTATACAAAACTCAGTATACAAATGAATAGCTCAGGTGACCTCAGCTGAGCTAAAAATCACCCCGTTTTGTCGTGTGGAATGTCAGAGTGATGCTTACCTTCGCAATTGGTCCCGGATTGCTTCGTGCCGGTTGGACATTTTTTATTAGGAAACATACTTATGTTGTACATCATTCCACTAGTGGTTGTTGTGGTAGTCGTACCACCACCACCGCCGCCGGCTGCAGAAATGAGAATCAAATTGAGTTATTCGGACTTTGCACATTATACAAGGCTGTTCACAATCTCACAAGTGAATGGGTGATTAAAACTGTGTAGTGAAACACCGCGTTCGGGTTCATTACTGCCGCATTCCATTGCTCCACGGCTAGATTGGGTCATTAGGGAGGTTTCGCAAGCGCCCGGTTAGGCCATACGACGACGTTTATCTATTGTTTGGGTATACCCACACAACATATAAACGTCGTCGTAGGGCCTAAGCGGGCGCTTGCGAAACCTCGCTAATATCAAGAAGTCAACCTCCAGAATCTTGCGAATTTTCGACCCCAACCGGGGTCTTCCTCAGGCACTTTTCAGTTGAGAGACCAGAAAAATGTTATTGGGTCTTTTCTCTCCAAATGAAAAGTGCCTGAGGAAGACCCCGGCTGGGGTCGAAAATTCGCAAGATTCTGGGAGTTGACTTCTTGATACTTATCAATTTGTGTGTCAATTTTTGTGCTTTCTCGTTCTTTGCTAGATTGGGTCAGACTTTAAATGAAGGGGGTTGGACGTGAACGTTCAAGAGGCCATAAACAACACGCTTAGACCACTGATAATCTACAAGAACTACTTACAAGAGAAGCCGTTGGCTTTCACTGAAATACAGATGACAATAGGTTAGAGAGTTGACTATCAGGGAACTGTTACGTCACTGACAAAGCGAAATAGATAGATAGATAGATAATTTGAAGCTTCGTAACCCTTTTGGATCTTAAGCTTATACTACGGTGTGGAGTCCACGACAGGCTACTGTCCACCTGTGTGGGGTCTTTTACTTGCCCTGGCATAGACACTCAGGTACAAGGGACCACGGCTTTGAGTCTCATCCGACAGACTCTAATTGGTTCACAGCTTTTTCACATACATGTCCTGGCCGGGGATCGAACCCA
>NMRB01002692.1:80220-93483 GCA_002633025.1 Notospermus geniculatus
AATTTCTTGGCCACCCAATGGTCACGACCTTTTGGACAAGCATGTGAAAACCCTGGCAACCCAGCTCGTGGACCACTTTTGTTGACTTTCTGATCACGATTCACATGAACATTGTGGTCTAAGGCACATAACTGTGTCCTACATTTCATGCCCTGGTAGGAAAAGTGCTTACTCTTGGGCATATACTGCAACAGTTCAGAATGATAAACTTCCAAGTAACCAGTATGGCTGAAGCAGGACAGTTTCCCAATATCTTGCAAGATTCGTTTGTCCAGGACAACTGAAGATAATGCCTCCATTGCAGGTGTGTCTGCTTTCAACCACTTTTTTTTCCTAGCCTGATCACTGGTGAGTGGCGCATGGCTGCATTTGTGGTACTTGTTCTTATCCACCCATTCATGCACACCTTGGACATGATACAGAATTGATGTCCAAATTTCCCTGAGGAGATCTGGGTCCTCATCACATGATATTGCAGAAAACCAGACATGGTTTGTGACGGACTTGATCCAAGGAGAAAGATCCTGGTTGCATTTTTTTTCTGCCTTTTTCCTTAACATTTTTGACACACTTTTGGCAAAGTGCCAAACATCATACTGATGGTCTATTTCTGGGTATGCAGTTCGCATCATTTTGGCAATCGACATGTGTCTGTCTGTTGCTAAGACGGTGATATTTAATTCACTGATTTTCATGAATTCCAAGCAGTCAATTAGCCCTGCTTTCTCCATTTGTCCACTTTTCAAGTTGGGCCCACACTGTTGCAACGAAAAGTGAAGAATCTTGTTTGTAACATTGTCCATCATGGTGTATGTTCCGTACTTTGCACAGTGACCTGGAGAGTCACAGCGCCCATCTCCACTAACATAAAGGTCCATATCCGATATTTCACTGAACATACGTTGCTGCTCAGCCTGCCATGCATCCTGCACAACAGGAAACAAGTATAAAGTCTGCGTACGGTTGAAGGTTGACTTTGTTATCATTCTCAAGTTCAGAACACGAGAAAATTTCTGCAACATTGCAAAAGTAGACCCTGTAAACAAGGTTGCAGCAGAACAAAGAATGTTTCCCAAAGGACTTCTGTGAAAGATCGGTTGTGAATTCCAATAGAAGACATGGTGGTTTCTACAAACACATCGTACCCACACCTACTGCACTGACTACGGTACCTGCAGTTACCGTACAAACAACATGGCGACCACGGATTTTCGATCCCGCGGTGAGTGCAGTATTCAGCTCGATTTCTCACAAAAAACGCAAGCTCAAGGGCTGAAACATACGTGGGGGATTCTTCACTATAGGAACTATCCACGACGTAAATTGTAGCCCAAAATATTTCCCAATAAATGTGTACGGACCGAGAGAAAAGTCGAAGCGAGGCAACGGTAACTCAATCAGAACGCTTATCGGTTTGTACGGTAACTCAGTCTTAGTACGGTAACTTAGGGCCATTAGAATGGTAAATCAGTGGTTTGAGACCACAGGGGCTTGAGGCATGCATTGCAGGGGTGGTGGGTGTGTTACAGAGATCCAAGGAGTACATACCCCGGTAATAACACCCACCCACCCCCCCGCAGGATTATGTCACAAAATATATACATGTATTTAGAATATCATCAATATTCTTATGTAAAGTTACAGACATATTACTGGCATACAAATTTTTTTTGGTTTCGCTGAAACCATGGATTTGTTGTATAGGTCAGAGTGCCCAACCCTGAGATCAAGTACAATATCAATTTGTCGAAAATATGGTCCATTCAAAACTGCTCTGTAGCTCGGTTATTTCTGAGTGCATATAACTATGGGAGGTGTCATTTTGTTCGCAATGTTCTTCTCTACACAATAATCCTTCACAAATTAAGATCCCTTCGGGTACAGGGTCACCAGAGACAAATTAGTAAACTCACTTTTTGGCACATATTCGGAGTTGTACATTGGTACATGTACTTATATATTCTTGGTACTAGCAATCTCCTACGCAGAGGTCAGACGGTTTCACCTTACGTAAGTGGAGCATCATAAAATGCAATACGACAAGGCACTGCGGAGGAGTTTGAGGTAGGCCTACATCACAAAAGGTGCGGCTCCACACGACAGTTTTCTGTCGAAAGTTTGCTGTCAGATAGTAACTGTCCAATGACTATCCCGTGGAAGTTGTTCAGCTAGTGACTCTATGACAGCAATAGGTAATTGTCCGAAAGTGGAGCATCATAAAATGCGATAGGTCACGGCACTGCGGAGGAGTTTCAGTGGCGGATCCAAGGGGGGGGGGTGCCCGGGGCACGCCCCCCCACCGCTCAGCCGCCGAACAGCAAAAATTTTTGAAGGCATATAATCAGACCCCTGATTTTCAGTAAAAAGAAAGTTCAATTTGGCCTGCCCAGGTGCCAGGAAATCGCGTTTCTGGCACTTTTACCCCAAAATTTTCGGGGCTTTGCGCCTTCGGCGCTCAGGGAATGGGGTTTGCCCATTCCACGCCCCCCTGTTCGGCAACTTACTCCTGGATCCGCCGCTGAGTTTGAGGCACTAGGCCCGGTGCAGCAGTAAAGAGTGTCCCCCTGTAAAAAGTGTCCACTTCTATTGTTGAATGACGGAATAAGCGGCATGGGTATACAATGTAGAAAAATCACCAGAGATTAGAATGTAACAATACGATCTTTTGTTCCCAGGACAGTTTTTCCTAGGACATTCTTTCCCTTCACACAGGTATGAAGGGAAAGAATTAATGTCCTAGGAAAAACTGTCCGGGGAACAAAAGATCCTATTGTTACATTCTAATCTCTGACAATTGGTTTCTATACGCATGCCGCTTATTTCGTCATTCAACAATAGAAGTGGACACTTTTTACAGGGGGACACTTTTTACTGCTACACCGGCCTAAATAGGCCTACATCACTTACTGGTATGCCTATTTCTGGCCTTTATTCCCTTTGCCCTTGAGCGAATATGACGTCATTTTCAAAGGTGGCATTTTCTCTTCTTTAAATAGCAGTCAATTAAACGCAAAACTGTGATAGGTTTTGCCGATCCTCGCAAACCCACCTAGCGGAGAATCGTGGTACCAATCTACAACAAAAACGGACAGTAGCGCCGCAGAGTGGAGCGGCAAAGAAGGGAACAATCTAGATAATTCCCCGCTGCAACGAAACCCATGTTAAAAAAATCACTGCGTTTTGTTGTAGGCCTATGAAAAATCTGAGTGATGCTTACCTTCGCAATTGGCTCCGGATTGTTTCGTGCCGGTTGGACATTTTTTACCAGGAAACATACTTATGCTGTACATCATTGCACTAGTGGTTGTTGTGGTCGTCGTACCACCTAGAAATTAGACAAACGAGGTGTATGAATGACACTTTTTTTAGCAATGATCTCAGGCATAGTTTGGGAAAGTATCCCTATTTTTTGACTAATTTATCCATTCCTGCGTAACAACAAATACATGTAAAGCGTAATTAAATAGGTTACTACATGTAAATACCATTTTAAAGTCTGGCAACATCTATCTTTGACCTAATGGAATGCGGAAGCTAGGAAATTGATCGTTGGATTTTCCACGGACCTTTAATCACACGCGGCTATTGAATGACCGGTGGACAACGCGAACAATCGGGGAACGACCACAAGTGATCGACAGGCATGATTATAAACCGCAAAGCTCTGTCACATTACATGACTTCCGCATTCCAGGTCGAAGATAGATGTTGCCAGACTTTACNATTCGCTTTAAGTATAATTCACCCTGACTTCAACATGGGCAAAGTGCCAGGCCTGTGCTACAGACACCATAAAGTGAACACAATGATTAAACCACAAACCACAAAGCCAGTTGACTGAGCACAACCTTGGAGTGTTTGCTGTTCAAGTCACCCTAACATTAGGTAACTGCGACATGGATTATTTACCACTGACTTGTGCACATTTCCAAGCTTGGCACTTTGCCCATGTTGAAGATAGGGTGAATTATACTTTATCAACCAAAGCCCATGATAATTTATTTTAATATCTTATCGTAGCTGTGATATCAATTTTGAGAATGACAATTAGTGATATTTTATAACTCGATGATTTGGGATTGGGTAACTCAATATTTGTTGATGACCAAAAACCTATATTTTATGACAAAAAACCTGGTTTTATACCATACAACCCCATTTTATCGACAAAAATGTAAGTTTCCGCACTGAAATATCCAGTTATTGCATAAAACTAAGTTTATCAGTCAAAAACCCAAGTTTTTTCAATAAAACCAAGTTTTTTGCCTTAAAAAGTAAGTTTTTATCAGGAACCTACCCTTGTACGCCATTTGCCCAGTTACATGTATTCAAGAAACGTATATTTTCTACAAAAATACTGGTTTTATTGAAGAAAAACTAAGTTTTTTTACTGATGATTGAAAAACCTGTATTTTGGCGTAAAAAAACTTGTTTTTTGCAGGTTTATTGTAAAAATATAAGTTTTTATGACAAAAACTAGTTTTTTTACGAGACAAACTTAGTTTTCGTCAAAAGCCTATATTTTATCCACAAAAACTAAGTTTTATGAGCATAAAACAAACTAAGTTTTATTGCAAAAATATAGTTTTTTTGAATAACTGGACAATCCGCTTACCATACGCGCCCGGGCTAGGACTAAAATAGCGATGCGGACGGTATCGAGCGCCATCTAACTGTTTTTTAATGAAACTCCTGAGGGTTAAAAAGCCAAAACTTACCACCTCCGATGGCTGCAGAAAAGAGATCAAACTGAGTTATTCGGGCTTTGACGACTGAATATGAGAAGTATTGGTGGCCTACATACAAGTATCATATTGTTATCTCAGTGGCTAGTTTTGAATTATTCGCGAGTTTAAGGTCACACTGTATTGAATTCAGAAATTCCTCACGTCCTCCGACGTCAGTGTTAAAATACGTATAAAGTCGTCTCCGAATTTTGCAAATTTTCGACCCCAACCGGGGTCTTCCTCAGGCACCTTCTAGTCGAGATCCCAGAAGTTTTTACTTGCGAGATAAAAAAGTGTGATTTTGGGACCTTTCGTAAATCAGCAAAATTGACTACTAGATAAAATGGCAAATTTCCAAATGGTAGATTTCACGACGTACAACTAAATGTCCTATCAAATGCAGCAAATCGCACCGACCAGCCGTTTTTGAGAAAAGTCGGTTTTTCTGTGTCCATTTACTTTTTGGAAGGACTGTACCACGAAGTGTGTGTGCTCTAACAATGAGGAACCGGAGTGCCCAAAGGAGGCGCTGGGGAACAACTCAGTTTTTTCACAAAAGCGCATGCGTGGTGACGTTGAAAACGTCACTGACGTCGCGCATCGTCCGTGACGTTATGTGCGATACGTCATTCAGAATCACGTTGCTCTTCGGTCTGTTATTTACGCTAAAATCATGAAAATAGTCAATTTTATCGATGAAATTCAACATGTTCCTACACTCCTTGCGCAGTGTCTTCTCACTCATACCTGTCGTTCACAGACAGTGCTTACAATACGCCAGATTCACGCCGATTTACCACTAGAGGGCGTTTAGCGTGTCTAACGAAATAAGTATTTTCTGATTGGCTCACTGTCAGCGTCCTTGACAACCGCGGCTGACTGGTGACTCGCCGTAAAGCTTTTATAAGGGACTGTTGCATTGCGCTCTTCAGTGTTTAGCTCGTGTCTTTTTGTTTTGAAACATCGCTAGAGATGTGGATAATGATGCTCTATGAGATTATTGTGTTTGTATATTGATTGATCTTGTAAACAGCAGGACCAAGCACGGGGCAATTCCTCTGACTAGTGCTGCCACCATGCGGAAAATCGGCGGGATTCTGGCTATTGTAAGCAGTGTCTCTGAACGACAGGTAGGAGTGAGAAGACACTGCGCAAGGAGTGTAGGCCTACATGTTTCTGGTTGAATTTTCGTTTGAAACCATTCAGATACGTTGAGTCAGTCCTACACCTGATGATGAACGTGTAAAATTCGAAATTCATTGGACTACATGTACTACTTCAGGAAAATTAGGGCTAGAAGTAGGGAGTAGTTTCAGAATTAAATGGCAAATAACGTTGGCTTGACTTTGGACGTCATAGTTTTAACTGAGTTGTTTATCAGCGCCACGTCACGGATTAGTTCCTCCGGTTCCTCACTGTGGGGGAACTAGCCTATAGGCCTCAGTAAACGATGACTTACGCGCTCCTCCATGAACCGTCACGCCATGTTCATTCGTGTCTGAAAAAACACATTACGAAAGTAACTAGGGTGAAACAGACAGGAACCCCCACCATATAACTGACCAGTGGATATTTGCCCTGGGAAGGAGTGCCCGCTTGGCTTGAAGCACAGTGGTGGGAATCATCAGTAACCCCATAAAAGCCATTTTAGTGACAAACATGCCAAATTGCCACGAACAACTGCAACTTTGAAAAGTAGGTCAAATCAATAACTCGAGCATTGTGTTATGTATCCTCATTAGATATACCCTTGATAGAAATTTGACAAAGATTCATCGCTTTGTTAGGGAGAAATAACACTTTGTTTTGGGGTTTTGGCCCCCTAGTGGCAAAGTCAGAATCAGATTTTGCGAAAATTCGTCTGAGTTGTTACAGCCTGGAGGTAGATATGTGCGAAGCTTCAAAGCAATAGGTCAAACCATTACAAATAAAGAGCCAATTTCAACATTTCAGATGAACTTTGACCTCTGTGACCTTGAAAAGTAGGTCAAATTAAAAACTCGAGTACTATCTTATGTATCCTTATTAGATATACCCATGAAGAAAAATTGACAAAAATCCGTCCCTTGGTTAGGGAGAAATAGCACTTTCAGTGATTTGGGTTTTGGCCCCCTCTTGTCAAGAATCAGATTTCAAAAATTTTGTCTGTCAGTTGCCATAACGGGTGTACAAAGATTCAACACGATAGTTCAAACCACTATCAAAATATAGCCCTTCGAAATTTTTCACAAAACGCCCCCTGGAGGCCAAACTAGGAATCCAACCGTGCTCAAAATCGAATTCGACCTAGATCTTGGCCCCTATATACAGTACATACACCCACCAAATACCAAAAAGTTTACAGACGTATCGCCGTACCGCCGTACCGACTAACGCACGACAGACCACCACTCAATGACCCCAACCACAGCATAAGCCCTACTGGGACTTGCGGCCAAGCGGGCTAAAAAGCAAGTCAAAATGATAAACAATTAAGATATTATTAGGGCCTATGATAGTACAAACATCCACTGGTCAGCTAATATATCATTCGGGGGTCACATACTGTACTTGTTTTGTCATTTTAAAATATTTAATTGCAATATTAGACAAAAAAACCGATGACAAGGCATCCCAATATGATTGGCTGAGGAGGCAATAAATAGAATGAATACGTTATTGATATATATCAAGAACTACTTACATGTATATGAAATACCATAATCCACGGCATTAACCTTCACTGAAACACAGATGATGACAGGCTACAAATCGACCTACGTACACGGTTCAGAGAAACGAACTGTTCACGTGTGCGCGATGGACAGCTGCGATCAGTTTGGTTCCAGAAGTTACCGTCTGATGGCGTCATTTTGTGACTTCGGTACTGGCTGGGCGCCATATTTGTTTTTTCATTGGTGACGTCACGGAATTCCTGTGAGGGTCGCGTGCACATGGAATTTCTAAGATGGCGGCAGCAGATAAACAAGACACTTCAGTTTTTCAGTTCTCTTTAAATTCCAAAAGTGCCCTACATTTACATCCCTTAGGCTCCACCGACCCACCGGACCCCTGTGAAACGCGTTTTTCAGAGGGGTCCGATTTGGAGAGCTGAGATGTTGACTTTGTGTAATCCTATTGTTTCCCTTTCTCTGCCTAATTTATATAACAAAATGGAAAATAGGCTGTTGCATTGCCGAAAAGTTATGCAGTTGAACAAAGAATTCGTCCATATATCAAAAAACACTTTTAAATTTACAAATCCGATGAATAATAACGGTTTTACAATGCTAAATTTGTAGCATGTTTGGGCCGTAACCATTATGCATTCCCCCTTGCCTTGATACACACGATTGCCTAATCTGTCCTACTCTTTAAGAGGATCGGAATGGCTCACTTATAACCAGAGGGGTGCAAGGTGCAATTAGGTCAGTGGCTCAGATCAACCAGATGATGTAAGATTATGTGAAGTAAGTCAATGTGGCTTCCCACGTATTTCTGCAACGTATTTCTGCAACAAATTACCTAAGGCCGGGTTTATCTAATGCTCTCTATTGTGAATAGACAGGATTAGCACCTTTCCGACTCCGACTCCGACTACAACTACGAGAACGAATTGCAGCCCGCTATCGTCATCCTAGATAAAAACGATTTGATAGACGTTTGCAAATCGTAAAATGCCATAACTTTGTGGCAGAATAATTTTGACTCGTAATCGGAAGTGCACCTAAATCGCAAATATCAATAGTCGTATTTCAAGTCGTAACGACTAGGATTACGAGTTCAATATTCATAATTTATCCGTATTTCCGATTTATAATGCCAAATTTTTCTGCCTTCAATATATGTTGTTTGATGAATTGAAAACGTCTACCAACTCGTTTTAATCAAGGATGTCCACAGCGGACTGCAATTCGTTCTCGTAGTTGAAGTCGGAATCGGAGTCGGAAAGGTGCTAATCCTGTCTAATAAACGTCAGAATCCCGAGTACAGTTATTTAAAACCAAAACGGTTTGACGCATTGAGATGTTACTAATATCGGATACGATGGGTATTTTGACCTTCGAGTTGCGATCCCATTCTAAAAATAGCTCAACTCTGTTGGGGGCAGGGAGAAGTCCATCGTGATAGCGCAATGGCGCACAGCCAGTACCGAAGTCACAAAACGACGCCATCAGACGGTGACTTTGGGAACCAAAATGAGCTGCGATGCGCGGAATCTTCTCGCTAACGATGTTCGCGCAATTTCAAACAATAGTGAGGTTTCGCAAATCTGACAAAACACAAAGTACGAAATACGAAATTCAACTTCATTTCCTGGATCTAATCTATTTCTGGAGAAGGTTGGTAGCACAAATGTCCCTGCTACCAGTGCGTCTTTTAGTATGGTATCATGTAACCAAGACCGAGAAAGTTATGGTGCATATTGAATTTTTAATAATAATAATAATAATTTATTTCATACACGAAGTATACAAGAACGGGTGCGTTGTGCAGGTGGTGCGACGGAGGTTACATTAATACATGTATTTTCTTATTGCACGGACATGTACGAGTTGATGAGATTTAAAAGACCGTCAAGAGTGACGCGCCTAGTATGTCATGATGAATCAATCAGTACATATTGTATTTGAATTTCCACTTCGTATCTACGAAGTGGAAATATTCAAAAAAATTTCTAAAAATATCATAAACTTTACTTACACCATGCCATGAAGTCGGGGAGATTGGTGACTGAAATGGCGAAAAAATACGCATTCAAATACATTAATGTACTCAGAATACAATATACTAAAGACTCATGAAGTTGGTATAAACGCCCCCGTCACATATCCACTCCGGGGCCCCTACGGCGAGTAAAAACAGACAGATTGCCCCTGAGCCGCGGGGAATGAAAACCGTAGAAAATTAATGATCAAATGAACATGAAAATGAAAATCGTAATGGACCCGTACTGTCTCTAAAATCCACGGCCAGCCGCTGGGTGGGAAAATCGTACGGGGCCCGGTGGATATGTGACGGGGGCTTAACCCAGCTGTCCCTGTGAGACGTAGATTCTTAAGCTGAGTACATGCAGAAAGTTAGCGAAAAAGAAATCTTACTTTTGCACATCTGTCCAACCTGCGTCGTTCCTTTCGGGCAGACGTTTCTGAACATTACGATGCTAAACTCCTGTCCTGCGGCGAATGTTGTTGTTGTCGTTGTCGTGGTCACGGTGTAGACTGCAAAATGATGGAAAATTCTGATGTCAGTACAGAACATGATATTATGAAATTCTGAAGCTTTTTGCGTTAACTTGTTAGAATATAGAATATATCCAACATTTTGGTATTTCGAAAAATGGAGAGCAACAGGCCCGTAGCTAGCATAGGGACGGGGGGGGGCAAATGCCCCCCAGGCCAATTGTTCCAAAAAAAAATTTTCAGCAAAATCAAGATCAGTATTGTTCGTGTCTCAGAATGCAGGAAATTGACCTCAAATTGCACCTCAGAGCTTCTATT
Source organism: Notospermus geniculatus (assembly GCA_002633025.1). Taxonomy (NCBI): domain Eukaryota; kingdom Metazoa; phylum Nemertea; class Pilidiophora; order Heteronemertea; family Lineidae; genus Notospermus; species Notospermus geniculatus. Next base: position 90,428 of record NMRB01002692.1, read on the forward strand.
TTTCAAAATTTTTCGACCCCTTCGGCGCTGCCCACGTCCGTAGAGCTCGTCTGCTTAAAATGCCCCCCTAGCGAAAAAAGCTAGCTACGGCCCTGAGCAAGCGAAGGCCCGTTTCCAATAAGACAGCGCATTCCGCCGTGGTTTTCGGCGGGCGGTGCGGTTTTCACCGGGTTTTGGATAATCCCTGGTGATGGCGTGTTAATTACTAAGTATCCTAATGCTGTGAAAACTGAACCGCTCGCCGAAAGTCGCGCCGGAATGCTTATAGTGAAAACGGGCCTTAAAGCCATACAATCCCCGAAGCCACCGGCGATCGTCAGCCATCAGTGCGGTTTTGATACCGTCTTTTTACTGTAATTTGCAAGTGAATATCTGTGTGTTCTTAAACGCACTGAATTATCGCGTGTTCATATGTTGGACACAGAGAGAAAATAAAATATAAATTTAGCCCTAATTAGGTACGAATTTATCGCTCGTCGTTGTGGTCCAATCAGCGCTGGCCTTTCATACTGCTTCGCCATTGTGTGTGTTATGACGTTGGATAGAACGGGAGTTCTCATTGGTGCAGAACTTTGGTTCGAAACAAAATGGCAGTTGAATCAGAACTACCGATTAATTATGTCGAAATACCACATTTTGTAGTCGTTGGTTGCATTTTTTCCCACTTTGGCAAGTTAATCCTGCATATACTAATACATGTATATACATTGATTTGCTACAATGTTTGATTGAAATTTCAAACGGACAAGTTTTTCTATATTGGATTGAAATAGCTCGTAGGTCAACTGCTGGCTTCGGGGATTGTATGGCTTTAAGTGTAGAACGACCACAGTGGTAAAATTGTTGATTGCGGGGTCAAATAGAAACGAATTGTGCTGTTGACTTTTAACTCTTTGACGCTGGGCCATTATTGAAGTGTGCTCTTTACTTTTAACTCTTTGACGCTGTGCCATTATTGAAGTGTGCTGTTTACTTTTAACTCTTTGACGCTGGGCCATTATTGAAGTGTGCTGTTTACATATGTACTTTTAACTCTTTGACGCTGGGCCATTATTGAAGTGTGCTGTTTACTTTTAACTCTTTGACGCTGGGCTATTATTGGAAAAATCTCTTTTTGCAGCGGGTCCGACATGGGTCTAGTATTAAATTTTGCTATTACTCCTTAACCGCGTACATGACTTCGAAGCAATGTTTAACCGTACACAGACGAGACCACGCTCGTTGTGACGTTCACGCTCAGCTGCGTTTTGAACAGGCGAGCACTGCCATACGCCCTCGAAAAGGCGTTCAATTTGTCGAGAATTTAATTCTCTTTCATTTGCACGTAATTGGTTCGCTATGGAGCCGCTTGGAGCGCTAGCTGCGGCCATATGGACCCCTATTTTCACACCACTTTTCAAGCTATTTTTAGACGTCAAGCTTTCCTTGACGTTTACGGCCTTATTTTACGGTATTTTAACGTCACATTGCGTCTGATGATAGTGTACGACTAGCTTTCGACCTGATTAGTTGGGCAGTACAAACAAACGTCAGCAAGGTACAAATTTCGGCGATTTCTAAAGCTATTTTTAATCATGTTAATAGGGGGGATCAGAGGGGAATCTGGGAAATGACGCATTGACTGGTTGCGGTGCATAAAATGGTGTTTAAAACGTTTGTAAACTATACTAAAAATTGTAAAGACGTACATGGACAATGTTGTCAATAGTTATTGGGAGATATTTTATGTAATGCGCACGATTGGGAACGATTTTAGCGCGGTACGGTGGGATTGTGGGAAATGCGGCAATATTTGCACGCGAGCTTGTAGTGCGGTGTGCTGTGTCAACAAAGCAGCTCCCGTAGGATTTTTGTGCTAAAGTTGATTTTTTTTTGCAGTTCTAGGTACTTTAGGGTCCAAACTATCAGAAATTGATGGAGTGCAAATTTTCTGACCACTAACCTCTTTGTGGGGTGTCCCCCAATTTTGCGAACTGACTTTACCATTGGACATCAATGGACGCAACAACTGAGCTTTGTACAGGAGAATGGGAAACAATGTACAGCTAACTTTCGAATGGTTGGATTTACACCCCATAAATGTATTACCAACAGATAGAAATATGGTGCCTCGGAATCAAATAAGCCTATTCTTGGGTTTTTAAGCGGTTTACGTAATTAGGAAATGACGTTTTATGCATTTTGACTCATTTTGTGTTAATTTATATGAAAAACGTCATCTCTCGTTATATAACGACTAAAAACAATTAAGAATATGCCTATCTGATTTAGAGGCACCATGTTTCTATCTGTTGGTAATACATTTATGGGGTGTAAATCCAACCGTTCAAAAGTTAGCTGTACATCGGGTCCCATTCTCCTGTACAAATCTCAGTCGTTGTATCCATTGGTGTCCCCCAGAAAGTGAGGGAAGGGTCAGAAAATTTGCACCCCGTCATTTTTGGGCAGTTATAACCTCACTGAAGCCTAAACAGTAAAAAAATCAACTTTAACAAAAAAATCCTACGGGAGAACATACCACACCGCACTATTGTGTACAAAGTGTAGTTCCATGATTTGTCCTCTATGAGCGCTGGGTATTGCGTGGTCGCGTCGATTTTTCGTAGGGTGGGCAGCCACCCCTGCGTTCACATGTTCAACCAAGCTTTTTCCCGTGAGACTGTGTGGAGTGAGTTTACAGTAACCACTTCCTCGACATTCCTCCCTTCTCCCCAACCATGCTTATTCGACATAGCGAACTCCTGTCGCCACCCGGCTTGTTTCAGCTCAATCGGACCAATAATAACTGAGTTATGAGCAAAAGAAAGTGGTGGTGTCGGCCACCTAACTGATACCGAGTTATCTCGGCCTTGGGCGTCAAGGAGTCAATGGTCAGAAATGGAATTTTAGAAGAGTGTTGTTTCTGCAGTACATAAGCATGCACATGCACGATACGATTTTCTACATTCTCAGCATTATAGTTTACATTATACTCACGCGGTAGTAGTGAGTCTGAAAAAGAAGTTGACAGGCGTTGTAAATATTGATGAAATGTACTTGAAATATAGTGTTGTCCC
>NMRB01002693.1:5354-16861 GCA_002633025.1 Notospermus geniculatus
CTGGACCAAAAAGTTAAATACGGCCCTGCCCAGAGGTCATAAATTAATTTTAACAGCAAGAACCTGATTGGAGAGCTTACTTTATTAAAATGCCAATGAAATGAGCCGCAATATACACATCACTACATCATGCATAAGTCGGCATATAAAAACATTTCCATTGTTTAAATTCATGATCTATCAAATCTTTAAAAGAAACCGCCAAAAAACAAATGTGTGACCCTTGCCTTTTTTAAACATCCAGAAAATAAGGGTTGGTGCTGGTCTGGCAAGGGGTTTAGTGCCCGACATTTGGTGCTACCATGACAACCAGGGGTCCTCTCATCTAAATCAAAGCACAGACCTCTTTATTGTGCCTAATAAGGACGCCTTCAAGATTGACAGATGCTGACTTTAGAGGGGCGGACCCAGGATTTGGGAAGAGGGAGCAACCAGTGATACAAAACATTGAAATCTGCAGTGAATTTCAAAGATTAGCTCAAAATTTCAGAATTTCACGGTCAATTTTACAGATTCGTTGGCCAAAAGGGGGCCCACACCAACACCCCCTTAGATCCGTGCCTGCTTTACTTCAGAGGTGTACTCCTGGCAGAGGTGTCCCATAAGGGAGGTTCCACTCAGACATCCAACTGAAGTAACACGTAGTTTGTCTTCTCACCTAAAGATGGCAGCAACATCAGACTAGTGCCAACTCTGTGATCATGGTGATACTTTCATTAGTTTCAGAGCTGGCAGTAATACACAGGAATTGAGGTGCAGGTGACAGTTGAAATTGGTCGGAAATACATTTAGAAGGCAGAGGTCAGAATAATATACATGTACATTGTAGTGTGGGATCTCCTTGGAATGTCCGACTCGCTAGAGCTTGTCGAATTTCATAATGCGATACTCCATGTTAGTCTATCCTGCAAGTAGGCTCTCTATGGTCAACTTGAATTGCCCATTGAGAGCCAACTGACATAAGAACACTCTCACGTGAACAGGACCTTGAGATGCCTATCCACGTGATAGTTTTCTTGCACAAGGTGGCTCACAATGGGCAACTCAACTGCGAGCAGTTGTTTGTGTCATTGGTCTCAGCATAAGTCGAGAGGGACAAATAATGGTGAATGGTGAATTGCCCAATGTGAACCAACTTCTGCGAGAAAATTCTCACGAGGAACAGGACCTTGGGGCATGTAAGTCTCTCTCCGAGCAGACCCAGGGGTTTTGCTTACAGCAAGATCTTGGATAACAATACAGTATAAAAGCAGCTATCTACAGATTTACTTGGATCACACCAAGATTTCACTACACTCATTAGACCGTTCTCAAATTGACGTAAACGACAAAGATCTGCGCACTTCCGCCGAAATCTCAACCACAACCTTGGACGTAACTGTTACTCAGACAACCCGATGACAGAGACGTCGAAGACGCTGCGTCAGACTCGACCATTGCTGAATCATGGATGGCGTCACGTCAGCCATTTTCAGACCGAGGTTCTGGTTGAGATTTTGGCGGAAGTGAAAAGATCTGTGAATTCGAGAATTGTCTACACAAAGGCAGCTTGGATATCAAAACAATGACAGATTACTAGTAGTAGGAGTGACTGAATGGAAATGCAAGTTGTTTACGACTTAATGAAATGCACTAGGAAAACAAGTATTATGGTATCTAGGGATCAGGTTGTAACACCATGGAGAACTCCTGATTGACAAATCAAAACAAGTATGGTATCTAGGGATCAGGTTGTAACACCATGGAGAACTCCTGATTGACAAATCAAAACAAGTATGGTATCTAGGGATCAGGTTGTAACACCATGGAGAACTCCCGATTGACAAATCAAAACAACACATATCACCCAATACTGGCAGGCCACTCAACTTGGTTAAAATCTCCCCACAAACGTCCTGTCAAGTCACAATACTGAAAGTACCAAGGTAGGAATGTACAAACACATTAGTCTATGAACGTCAAATGTTGACATTTTATTGAATCTAGATGGCCACCGCCATGTTGAAGTTAGTCTATCACCATCCCGCTGCTGTAGTTCATTATATCGACGGGCCCCACCATCATTTAATGACAACCCCAACCCCAATAATGGAATGACAGTTCTTGAATATCTTGAAATTACACCCCCTTAATTGATAATGACTGGTCTTGCGTAACATGAAGACACACCCTTTAATGAACTGACAATTTCTTCACTGTCCCTTTAACTTTATAATAACAGGATTGCCCCTTTCATAGGACAAAACGACTACCCCAGTCACAATGGCAGTGCTAACCACCCACCCCCCCGCCCCCGAGATGCCGTAAACAACCACCGCTTTATTACACTTTAATGCCATGGCATGACTCCCTGTCATTACAACCACAGACGGACTGCTCCTCAAACGCCAGAGACTTGAATACCAAGTGAAGACTGGCCACTTACGGCAAGAAATGATACTTTTTAATGCCAAAAAATAAAATTTGTTACTTTCTGATACATGCGTGCATCATGACAGAATTCTTAATTTCACGTGTGGTTTAAAAATAATCTCTACTCGTTAAAAAAATATTAACTGCATGCAACATACTTCTTAAGTTTATTTCATTTTTGTGGATTATATTTTCTTGAACACCATGAAATGCCTCTTTACACTTTGCAGTGGTCCTCATAAGAGTTTATCTTCCCAGGCAACATTATTCAAAGCAACGAGTCAGTAACTTGGCTTTAAATCGATCTATCTTCAGTTCATTCCCGTTGATTTAATGCCAAGACAAACTTTAACGCCAAGTTAGAGACTCTATTTCAACCCTGATCATAACTTCTTTACAAGAATGCCAAACTTAAAAATCCACACAAACAAGATCACTCCACTGTCCGAGTTCATTTCAGATCCAAAACAAACCATTATTATATGCATATACATCATAACCAATCATCAACAAATTTAAAATCAGACTATATACAACTCAAGTTTAGGTAGGATCGTCTCAAAACTCATCCATTAAAACCATTTCTTATGTTTACATTTGACGACGTGGCCACGGTAACAGAGGATCCCATATCCCAGGATCAACAGATTGACCTGCCGAGGAAAAGTTCCAGGCAAACACTCAGTATCTTTTGAAGTGATACCCCAAACATTTTTAACAGAAATTTCATAGAAATACTGTGGTAGTTCTCAATTACAGCAGGCTATCTCCCAAAAGTGACGCCCGAAACTTTCTAGCATTAACACGATTTCATAGAAATACTGCAGTAACTTTCAAATACTGTCCTACGGCAAGGAGCCTACTCCCAAAGTATTAACACAACAGGAACTCGGGGTCTTGGTTTCAAATTATTTGCCATTGAGACAACACTAACGGAAGGAAAACAAGCAAACTTTACCACTAATAGGCAAATGAACGGGTATTTGGGCCAATGTCCGAGGAATGTCCCTTAATGGCAGGTGCCTGCAGTTTATGGGGGACAGACACATGCAAATATTTCAGTGTGGCCACTCTACTATGGACATCCTTACGACTGGCAAATGCTGTCCTCAACTGAAAGGTGTCACAATTACGGAGACCAAGACACGCCCGAATTGTAACAAATTTCCGGGAATATCAATGCAACAACTGGAATGAGCAACTAGTCTTTAAATACTTCCCAAAGAAGTCATGTTTGGGGAGAAACATCACAAAAACTCTCGTGCCAATACATGACCTTGACCTCTAACCCTGCACCATTGAATGACCTTCACCCCTGACCCTGCAGCATGAGAACTTGTTCTTCTAAAGCTTGCTCCTCTTCCATCCTAGCGTGGTACTCAGCCAAGGTCTTCTGGATGACGTCCTTGGAATATCTACACCTGGCAGAACCGCAGGCGCAGGTGAAATGTTTCCATTTGATGATCCAGAACTTCTCGCCATAGTCAAATCTGTAACAAGAGATTTGCAAGATCAGAAAATAAGGTGACCTGTTAGCCTAATGGCTTTCATGTTCCCTTAGCTGTGATTGCTTCCAAGACTTGCAAACATAAATGAGCTTTGTAGAGAACTGTTCAGAACTTACCCTAGTTCCTCTCCCGCCTTGATCTCTCGCGATGAGAAGAAACAAATACGTGGAAAACGTAAATCTTGATGGTCGATGAAGACTTTGACAGGAACGATGTTCGGTTCGCACAGGTGATTGATAAATCGGGCCACGTTGCCGTACTTTCTGGCATCGATACAGTAAGTTTCTCCATCCTAAGAGAAAGCAGCCATTGTAATTTGAGCCAAAATGTCTTGATTTTGGCTGTCAGAGTGGCGCAGCCGAATCATCGGCACCTGTCACCGGTATATAATACAGTGCAGGGGTGGATCCTGGATCCAGCACGAGAAGAGGCCCACTAGGCCCTTCCAGATTAAAAATTCATGGTAAATAGCAAATAGGTTTTGAAGATTTCAACATTGCTTGGTCAATTTCAAAGATTTTCTACATTAAGAGCCCTTGGATTCACCAGTGCAGTCTATGGAGGGCAGGAAGGAAATGATGTGACTGACATACCTTGTTGTCGAGGTCGAACAGATATGAATCATCTTCCCTCCGATCAGCCTCAGAATCTGAAATTATCTCACCGATGTACCTGGAACAAAATGGAATTCGATCAGTCTTGCGTGACCTTCAGGTGGGAAAATGCCAGGCTCTGAAATATCGGCATAGCTACTTACTCGCAAAGGAATGTACCCTGAGGAATGTCAAGTAGGGTTCTCACACCCCAACCTCGTCCCTTGGTCCTAAACAACTGCAGGCGACAACTGAAATTAAAATGTTTCGAAATCTCACGAGATGGACACAACACAAGACTGCCGGTTCTCCACCAAACACACAAAATGCTCCCAAAATGGTCTATAGAACTTGTGCAGTGGCTCATTGCAACATCACTTTTGATTGGCAGTCAATCATGCTGACGTCGACGTCAGAGTGCACTACGAATAAATCACATCATGGCTGAAGTCACACACACTCCACGGGTCACGTCGAGTACAGCGGGCCAACCGGTGGGAAGTGACACATCCCCATACATTGCCGCTTATTCCATGTACGCACTCAGTGCACTTCCCACGGCTTGGCCTGCTATTGATCCTACTCCACTTGCGCTGACGACAAAGAGCTCTACATTCGTCACTGACAAATCAGACCGTCAAGATGGCGGATTTCTCAGTGATAACATCAACTTCACTACTCACGTGATGCCATTCTGTACGACCCGATTATTACAAGTAGTCCAACAGCGACAGTTATGATTGCATTCGAACAGCAGCGGTGGTTCTATCTGGTTGAAGTCCTTGATCAGGTGACCCTCCTTATCGTACCAGCAGCGGACACTGTTACGGCTACACACGCACATCTGTGACGCGCAGTCGTCTTCACACGCACAGCTCTGGAACAGAATATCAATCAATTTTACAGTGCCAATATCGACCAACGTAATCAGTGAGTGACATATACTAACATACATCAAGTCTTCCTACGTCCACTGAACACTGAATCGACAACGGAGTACCAAATATACCATTTTAGCTCTACAGAGCTTGTGCAGGTGACGTCATCACGGAAAAGTCTGCCATACTGATGGTCAAATTGACATCAAATGACGTCGGCGACCCACGTGGTGCACTTTGTTGTCAGTGCAAGCGGAGTGTTTGCGTCTTCAACCATGACGTGATCTACACGTGGCACACTTTGTCGTCGACGTCAGCATGGTGGACTGCCGGTCAAAAGTGACGTCATAATGAGCCACTGCACAAGCTCTATAGATGACATTGGCAACGTTAGAAGACTATAGACAACACTGGGCAGATTTGACACAAAGTAGGAGGAAACCAGAGTGCCCAGAGAAAAGGTGTGCTGTCAGAGTCACCCTCCTGTCACATGATGATCAGGTCCGACTGGGGATCGAACCTGGAATACCAGAGGTGATGGGGCCAATGTTTCCACTGGGCCACTCTGACAACTCGACGTTATCGGTGTAAACTTATCTGACGGCAGACGTACCTGAAGACTCGTTATGCATCGATTGATGTTCATCGGACTTGTCTCAATGTTTTCCATCACGTAGAGATAGTCTTTAGGGATCTGTTCCTCATCACAACCGTTCACACATGGAATAGGATTCTTCTCTTTCCCGTACGATAGATCTCTGTGGAGAGAAGATTTAGAAAAGATGAATCAAGATGTGAACACGGTAGAACTCACTTGGCCTCAAGGTGCTTCGATCAGTTACTCAAGGACAGAAATCTTTATCAGAATGCTCCAGTATGTCCTAGCAACCCACCGGAGAGACTGGTAGAGAGAGACAGACAGACTGAGACAGACAGGAGGAGAAAGAGGGCTGGAGGGGAGGAGGAGTGAGAGGTGAAAACACAAAAGAGTAGAAAAGTTTGTGTACCAACCGATGGATTAATTTTTCAGGTCTTTCCAGTCTTTTGGCAGCAAAATTCTTCAGCTGGCTGTTGACCTTCAGAGCCATCCATGTTGGGCTACTCTGGTCATTACAGCACTGGAAATAACGACAAACCATCACTCACTTGACCAAGATATCAAACAACAGAGACTTTCTCAGAAGTAAGGAGTATTTGTCACAGAAGCATAATGGACAACTCTCTATTAAGGACACCGAATTTAAGTCCTCAATTCACAATCTCCATTGAGTCTGACCTCAGCAATCAGGACACCCCTCCATAAAGTACACCATCAATCAATTCTGTGTAACATATCTGAATCAACCTCTTGATCTTCACCATAACTTACATTTATTGGGGTCTCCCCCTCATTGTTTTTCCCTTCAACATCAGCGCCCCGTGCAAGGAATAACCTGGAACAAAACAAGACTGATTTAAAGATTATACGATACACCAGTTTTGCACTCATCACTCCATCAGATTCTAGACAGTCTAGACAGTTAGCAACAGGACACGACCTTCATTTAGCCACACTCAACAGGTTTGGAAAGTTGATACCTACACAACACATTCATAATGATCCTGACGGGATGCAATATGTCTGAAAGAGAGAACGGATATGGAGATCAGACAGGGAGCCGCCACTATTGGTCCAAGAACTTTCACACATGTAAGTGACATTCACAACTGCCAGAAGACCAGTCATACTTACAGAGGCCTATCACCATGTTCATTAGCACTTTCTAAGTCACAGCCAGCGTTCAGGAAGATCTCGCCGATGTCTGCACTCCCAGAGAATGCTGCCCAATGGAGAGCAATGTTCTCTTCCTGCAAGCGAGACGTTTTTACTCGAGTTACAAATTTCAGTTTCCGCGGCAGATTCAGTGCATTAGGTGGTCAATTCTTCAGCAGAATAACCAGACTGTTCATTCTGGGGCTGCATGAGTGGCACAAGCCTGTCATCTCAGAGGCTCCAGTTTATCTCCGGCCAGAACAGCTCTTCAACTGATTGCAAGGGCAACTTTCTTTGGCAACACTTTACGGGCATTCTGGTTTCCTCCTACACATTAATTTCACCCAATGTTGCTCACAGAACTGATATTGCCATATTCGGCACGGAGATCGCAATTCAATACTTTGAACTTACATTATCTTTAATATTGACATCAGCTCCCTTGTGTAGTAAATATTTGACAATTTTAATCCGGCGGTACTCGGCGGCCCAGATTAATGGGGTCCAACCACCCTCGTCTAGGATGTTAATACTAATCTTCTCCGTGTCTAGAAGGTACTTGACGACGTCCATGTGGCCCTCTCTGGCCGCTATGTGCATGCAGGTCATACCGTCATCAGCCTGGAGGTGAACGAAAGGAAATCAGGATGAAAAGAGGATTTTAAACTTTGTTTTAACCTTTGAGTGCCATCCAAAGAACTATATGCAACTGTTAATTGCCTCAAAGATATGATGTTCAAAGAATTTATTTCTTACCCTGGCATTGACGAGGGCCCCAGCCTTGATGATAAGGTCCACAAGGTCCAAGTGGTTATGCTCCGCAGCCTTCATAAGGGGCGTGATGAGCTCACTGTCCTGGGCATTGGGGTCAGCACCAGCCTGGAACGAGGTAGAGAAAGATTCGACTTGAAAGGTGCCCGTTTGAAAACAAACTATGAGTCTGTATACTCAATTGAACCTCACCTCCATGGAAAATGGAACCAGTACGGACAACTTCATGGCTTACCTGCAACAGGCAGTGTGCAATGGCCAAGTAGCCACTGCCAGCAGCCGCATGGAGGGCAACCTGGTTCCCATGTTCTTCAAATCTGTAGTTAGGGTCAAAACCATCGGCTGCAAGAGAAAACATATACATTGTAGTCAATTTCATACAACTATGTCTTACCTCTGTAATCAGGACACCTCTCACCAAAGTGTCCTCAATAAAGGTTCCACTGTACAGGACTAGGTACCTACCAAGCATGTAGATTACTTTTTCTAGATCACCCATTCTTGAATAGGGATAAAGGTTTTTGGGAACGAAGCGAAGTTTCTTCGGTCTGAAGTCAGCTTCAAGAAGGGATAAGATGGACTCCAGCTGTAGCCGTGTTGGTCCCACAGGGAGGCCCTCTGGAAAATGATGATATGAAATGGTCAACGAGATGATTATGGATCATCCACAACTCTGTTTTTAGACAGAAGTGAACAACAAGAAGGAATTCAGGTCATCTTTGCAGCACTCCTCCACCTGAGTTTTCTCAGATAAGTTGGCTCTCTATGGGCAACTCAGCCATAGAAAGCTATGGGCAGTTGTTATCATTGTTCTGGGTGTATGTCATAAGGAAACCAACAATAGTGAATTGCCCATTGAGAGCCGACTCCAGTGACACAAACGACTGACCATACTTGTCTACATTTGTGAACCGGCACAGCAAAATGAGTCGGAAGTCGCACAGAAGACCGAAGGTGGAACCAGACAGCAACCACAGAAATCGACCAAGTCAAATTTCACAATGGGCAGACAATCCTGAAATCAGCGAACCGTTGGTGTCACCTTGGACATGTTGGGTCTTCTCATGTGCGCATTCCGACTCATTTCGTCGTGCCGGGTCACATTTAAGATGCCCATAGAGAGCAGACTCCAGCGACACAAATGACTGCCCATACTTGTCTACATTCAAGATGCCCGTAGAGAGACAACTCCAGTGACACAAACGACTGCCAAAACTTGTCTACATTCAAGATGCCCATAGAGAGCCAACTCCAGTGACACAAATGACTGCCCATACTTGTCTACATTCAAGATGCCCGTAGACAGACAACTCCAGTGACACAAATGACTGCCCATACTTGTCTACATTTAAGATGCCCATTGAGAGACGACTCGCACGAGAAAACTTTCACGTGGAGCAGCATCTTTACTATCAAGTGTAACACATACCGGCTGAGAGGACTTTCTCAGACGACTCTATCTTGAAGGAATACACAGACTTCTCAGGTTCCTCCTCGTCCTCTTTCCCACTGTTTCTTTTTAACATAGCCATCCTGGCACTTCCTTTCCTGGAACATACGGAAATAATACAGATAATAATGTTTGTCTAGCATCGTTGAAGGTCATCAAACTCATTCACAGCATACAGAACATGGGCTTCCCCAAATCCAGTGCAGCCGGGTTCTGGCAGTGTAATACTCTAGAGGACAGAAGAATGGCAAGTGAACATGCCTATCACCTTACCCAGCTTTAACTTCCTCAGCCTTTATGAAAAACGACGATTTTGATCTCGGTTCGTTCAGCTTTAGCGACACCTCAAACTGTTCTGAATCCTCCCCGCAATGTGGACAGTAAAACTTCCCGTCTTTAAAAACTTGACATTGTTTATGGAAATGGTGAATTATATTCCCTCCTTCCAGTTTACATTGATAAAATTTACCCTGAAACATAACAAAATTTTGGTCATTCAATTTGTTTTGAATCTGGTGCAAAGACGTTCAACAAGTTTTCAGCAGAAATAACCGCCCTGGGCCGAATACAAGAAGAAATCCTGAAAAAGTTCACCCATGAAGTTTACCTGAGTACAGAAATGGCCACAACCAGGACAACACTGATGGCTTTTTAGTCTTTTCCTATGGACTTCGCAGACGGCCATGAAGGGTATCTTGACAGCAGGTCTCACCAGTTGAGCATTGGTCACTTTATTACAACAGCCTATCACCTGGAAGTAGGTCATTTGAATTTGAAAAATCATGCAAGACAGAAGAGATGCAACGGGCTATTTCAGGCTCCAAACGGGAAATTCCGCAGTCTCACACAATCAGCATCCAGTTTTGTGAGTCTTTCAACGCCAATAATTCACGAATGTTCGGTTGTCGACTCGGAGCTCACCTTGCCGTCTATGGAATCTAAAGCTTGGCAGTACGTTACTTGGCCCAAGTTGGCAAACGAAGCACCATTCACTTTACAAGCACACAAAGGAATGAGATCTACCTCGAGGGGTACATCGGGCTTTTTCTGGAAAGGATGAGCAACATGCAGCAAGGTCAACAAATCGTACGCAGAAACACATGAACTTTGACTGCAAGGTTTCATGGCAAGGGTAACCTAAGCCATGCAGACGTGGTACAACACGTAGTCACAAATTTGGTCTCCAGATATGCCGTGGCCAGACTTCACTCAACAGTTTACAGATCTTCTCCGTCAATCCATTCCATTTTCACGGGTTTTCCAAAGATATTTTGGTTATCAATTACATGTAGGCCTACTATCCAACCCATTTTGGTCGTCAAGTACTTACATCAGAAGGAGTTGCAGCACCCACCACAGGGCCCGGACTCCTAGGTGGCGTGACAACTCCACTTGGAACAGGCGTTGGACTCGATTCGGTGGACATTTTCCTGAGTGGAGGTGGAGGTCTGGTAGCATTGATGGCCCGTTTGAGCTGTGATTGAGAATTGACGTGAAGAGGTGACGAAGTGGAGATCATTTTGTACGCTCGTTGTGGCGTGCACATCACGCTCTTTAGCGGCGTCAAGTTGGGTGGACGAGACACTGGCGCTAAGAGGAGCGGCTTCTCCCCCGACGCGTTCTTAATTATCGGCGAGGATCTGTTAGCACCTGTTTCCGGCGTCCTTTGTATATAAGTCACCATATTAGAATTTGTCCCCGTGATCAACCCTCGGCTAAGAAGCGACACTTGTTGTGGCCGAGGGGACGGCGATATCGGCACCAAGACAACGTTCGTTACGGCGCTTGGACTTGCGCTATAAATAATATTGTTCAACTTTGTTGTGGCAGTGGACAGTTTTTGAGATGACACCTGTTGGGAGACAGCAGGAGATGGCGTACCCTTCACCAGTTCACCAATGCAATTAGGATTATTAGATTGAGTGACAACGTTTATGATCTTTGGGGGTGTGTCACTCCGTTCCGTTGACTGAAGTATGTAGCCCATCTTTTGTTTCGGCGGAGGTAGTGGGACAGATGTCTCGCAGGATGTCATTGGCTGCTTGTCAAATCGTCCCTTCTTTGCAACAGATGGACCAGAATCAGAATCTGAAAAGTAAGTTGATGATTGAGGAACAGGTACAGGTCAAAAAGGCCCTAAAA